>JASANC010002496.1:0-23993 GCA_030248135.1 Theristus sp. LFF4_11 | reverse complement strand
TACAAATCGTCGGTTTCAATCCATGCCAGGAAGGAACCCACCCCACCCGCTCCGCTCCGCTACCCGCCCGTGGCCCGACCCCGACGCCGGGACGGCCCAAAACCCGAACGTTCCTTAACAAAGTCTTGAACTTAAACTTTTTATCAAAACATGTTTGAAACGTTGCAAAAGCAACTGGTAGTTTTCATCATATCAAAGACAATATCAAGAACATGAAAATTGTCTGTCTGTCACACGACAAAACATAAACAAATGAAATATGAGCGAAAATCAAACTTTGTTGTTAAATTCATTAAAATCAAACATTCTTTTGAAAAAGTCACATTCAATGTTGCAAGTAGACTACACAACCCACCGTGAGACACCACGTTCATCCAAATGCCCTCGCTGAGGAGAGAAAGGGGCAGCCGAGCTGACAGCCTTTTCTTAAGGTCGCTCAGCCCAGTGGTCAGTTTTATAAAAGTGAGTAGTGTCTGAAAAGTGAGGAGTTTTACTCCAGGGTGTTCCGAAAGTTAGACCATGACAAATTCCGTTTGAAGAATTGAACCTAAAGTTCCTTTTTTGACTGAGGCTTGATATTGGTTTGATATTTTTGCCAAAATGAGCATCGAGTTATTTTATTCTGCTGGTTCACGGTTTCACCTCTATAAATTTATTCAGAAGTTGTCAAGGTTTAACTTTTGGAACACCCTGGAGTAAAACTCCTCACTTTTCAGACACTACTCACTTTTATAAAACTGACCACAGGTGGGGGAGGGGGGTGTCCAACTCGGTGACTCGTTGTGTCGAGAAAACAAAGCCACAAAAACATGGTGGAGGGCACACAGCCACGGAAGCGACGTTGTTGTGACTGCAGCGGCGCAATGTTTGTGTGCTGCTGGTGCAGTCGCAGTGTCTGCGGCGGGAAATGTTCAACCGCGAAATCTTGGCGTGTGGAGTGGAGCGGGCCTCGGGCGGCAGCGGCGCCAAGTTCCCCCACCTCTTTTTCTCAATTTCCGTTGTTGATTTGAACGTGAATTTTCAGTGCGTGGTGCAGAGTTATCTCGAGTGGCTGCAAGACAGCGACTACGATCCGAACTGTTCGTTTTGCGGCAAAATACTGGCCGACGAGGCGGTCGACACAGTGCGACTGACTTGTCTGCGTTCGTCCGTTCTGTTTGTTGATTGGCGTGTTTGAAAATGTACACTGAGTACAATACAACCATGAACAAACCCCATGCAAGCAAAAAATCTACCCTTGTTCTGAAAAAAACCGATACACCGTTGGGGGATTACGTTTTTATAGATACGCTCATTTTCCCCAATCCGTTTATCCATTTTTTTGTATTATCCTTGATGTACGTCAAAAGCGGCAGTAGTACAACCGCATCGGCGTCGAGCAGAACCAGTTCGATGTAAATCGGACTCTGTTGGCGACGGTTCGCTCTCTAATATCGACGATTTTTTTGTGTTTTTTTGCAGTTTGTTTTCGTTGTTCACACAATTTTTTGACTGCCACGCTGTAATAATGGCCACGCATTTTGCAGACGTCTACCACTGGTCGTGCGTGGACGCGTGGGCACGGACGTTTCCGGCGCAGACCGCCCCGGCCGGCTACCAGTGTCCGTTGTGTCGTGCCGCGCTCATTCCGAAGGCGAACAACGCGTCGCCGATCGCCGAACGCCTGAAGCAACAGTTGGCCGCTGCGAACTGGGCCCGCGCCGGACTCGGGCTAGCCGTGGTGCGTGCTCGTATTGTTGTTGTTGTTGTTGTTGTTGTTACGGTCCGTTCATGCACTCACCAAAATGCACGGCGCGGCCATCAGCGTGCTACCGTACTACTTTGCCGTACGTCAGCGTGAACGGGCGTTTCGTTGTTCTGAGAAAAGCGTTGGGGGAACAAAGGTGAATCGGAAAGGTGTTCCTGAATTGGCTGCACTCTGCAAACGTTGTTCGGAATCCGGTGATGTGTATTGTGTACGTTGCACACACAGCTGCCGGAGCTGGAGTCGTCGCAGCAGCCAACTGCCGACAGTGCATGCAACACCAACAACACCACAGCCGACATCAACAGCTCCTCGTCATCATCATCATCAGCTGCTGCTGGCTCGTATGCAGCGAACGCGCAGACGAAACTGCAAATCGAGACGAGCCACAACGCCGAGTCGCAAATGATGTGTATGCTAATTGCGGATGGCTTCGAATTTTTGTGATCGCGAGAGTTTATCATCGTTCAAGAGCCCATTGCTGAGATCATTTGATCAATGGTGGTTCAGAGTTGTACAATGCATGTCTAGTCTAACCATGCGGTTGTCTAAAACCAAAACCGACTTCGAAACTTGAAAATGCCCATTCGCAAACTCGTATCGTCAGCTCGCAAATCAGTCGCGTCATCGCAACAAGCGCAGCAGCTGAACGGCGCTCACGGTTTATCGGCCGACGCGACGCCAGCGCATCGTGGCGACATGGACTCGAGCGACAACAAATACAAACGAAGAAGTGCGATGGACTGGCTGCGCACGTGGCTCAGGTGGGCGTGGGGCGGGCACACGGCCCTTGGCGGCTCTCGGGACGGCTGTTAATTTCTGATCAACCGATCCAAATATGAATTCCGTTTTCAAACTGTGTTGCGTTGAAATACTGATTGTAAATATGCACTGAGATGCGGTAAAATCGTCTTGCTCAATCGGTTTTGTTGGTTGGTCGGTAGCGCAGTGGTGGCTACAGCGTTTTTTTATTGATGTGTGTGTGTATTCAACCGTTTGGCACTGCACTGTGCTTCTCAAACCCGGGCTGTTTGTGTCGCGGGTTGTTCTACAGTGTCAATGACCGTTTCCTCCAACGTTCACTGCTATTTCCAGTCTGTTGTGTGTGTTGTGGCGCCAGTTAGCGTGGCACGCGTCTTCTTGCCCAGCTGTCTCAATCGTGAACTATCAACACTCGAACTCTCAAGTTATATGCAATCAGCGGCCTGGTTGGTTTCTCGTGCAGGCAGTGCTGTGTGGGGCCGAGTCTGTCCTGCACAGAAAGTCGCGTCGTGTAATCACCAACCAATCAGCGGATTGCCTTAAATTCAGAGTTCTCGACTGTAGCTTGATTGCGGTCCGTCTCTGTACGCAGATCGCGGTCAGCGGGCGGCGGCGGCGGCGGTGCGCGTCTGGCGGCGGCCATGTCCGTCGATCCGCTGTTCGGCCACAAGCGACTGTTCTTCTATCTGCTCGTCTGCTTCATCGGCCTCGTCACGCTGATCACCCTGTTGACGCGCGTCGCCCACTCCACCGCCGACCAATACGACCCGTTCCTCGACCCGCTCGCCAACCCGAACATTCGCATCGGCGAACCGCCGCCGGACTGGCAGCAGTCGGACCCGCTGCGGCAACATGACCGCATTGAGGACACGTTCGGGCATATGCCGTGACCGCACGACGATATAATATAGTATACTTGATTCGGTTGCATCTGTCAGACAATGATGCGGTCGTAAACACGCTGCTGATCTCGCAGTTTGAACAGCAGTCACTGTAGCTTTTGTGGTCTTGTTGTTTCGAGGGTCACGCGCAGCGACACACTGGCACAGAACCGCGATCATGCGCTCTAGTATAAAGTGTGTGTATTTGCCAGTGTGTTTGTGTGTCTTCGTGAAACATCGGCATACAACGTTGTTTTTAAGCATAACTTGATGTAATGACATAAACACGAATGTGATGAAGCACGAAAATCACGAGTCTGACATGTGTTCATTGTCTGACAGGTTTCTAAAAAAAAGCAAATTATAAACCGATAGATCGTGCAATTTGTTGGAGTTCGTGTTTTGGTACTTGAACCTGAGCGTGTGAGTGCGTTTTCTCCAGTTATCAGCGGAAGGCTCGCTCCACGCCACGAATTTGGGAAATTAAACTGTTTAGTTGTCGGTTGTTGTCCTTATTACTGCGCAGTATAATATGTGATAAGTTATTCTCAACTTGAAACAGCGTTCAACAAAGCGGTCCTATTTTTTGTGATTCATTTGCGTGAAAAAAATTACAAAATGCTTTTCTGCCCTTTTTCTGCTTTCATGTGCAGTATACTGTAGATGTTTCGTTGTTTCCTCATTCTTCTTTTGCCATGACTTCTGGCACCTGGTTTTTTCACTGGGTTTGGCGGAGTTTCGAAAGCAAGCGACCGTGTAATATTGGTGTTTGAGATTTTCCAACATTCTTTCGGTGTATTCCACTGTAATAGGTAGTTCTGTGACATGCAGTGTTTCGTTTTTTTATGAACAACATGCATTGTGCACGATTCGAAATTGTTTTCAGCATTGTTACAGTTGTCAGGTTATTTGGTGCCTGAGACTTCTGGGTGGCGGAAATATTTTTTAAATTGAAACAATGTTTTTTTTAAATGTGCATTTGTTTTGGCACAGCACCACGCATGAGAACACACAGAGTGACCATTTGTGCCAGTGTGTTTGTGTGTGCACAAGTTTCAATAGACTGACTTTTTTCTTTTTCAAAAACATTCAGTTCATTGATAAAAATGGGTGATTGGTTCCGGTTTGTGGGTGGGCTAAATGGTGGTTTCGTTGGTCTTGGTTACTGTGATCCTTTTTTTTATTTTCATGCGTTATTTGAGATAAAACGTATCGCAATTCTATGTAGAGTCAACAAAAAAAACAATCACCAGAAAACTAGTAAATGCGTGCACACGCACACAGACAGCGATTTGAGAAGTTCCGCAGATTTTGTCATGTGTGTCAGCCGTCAATGAAAGTCGTCCAACAGTGGCTCGCGTTTGTATTCGGGCGTCAGCAGAATGTATGCCGTTGCGGCGACGTACACGGCCAACAGCATCGTGGCAGCGTTCACTTGGTACAACGCTGAACAGATGCCACCGTCCTGGCAGTTCGATCTGAGCAAGCGTGCTATTGTGTGCAATTGCTGCGGCGTTAGCCGTGTGAAAATGTGAAACAGTTCGAAAAGTTTGCGTAAGGCGATTACGAGCATTTCAGGTACTATAACATTCGCGCGTACAAAAAGAAATAGTGGTCTCAAAAACACGCATTGTTGTTTTTTCGGTGAACATTGGCCTCATTTATGGAACTTGAAGCGCTGGCGTCACGTTCGCTGCACATTCACGAAGCAAAAACGTCGCAGTGAGTGCATGAATGGGCCTTCAGAAAAACAACTGTATTGTTGCGTTATTTCACAGAACAATCAAAATTGATCGTCTTTAGTCTTGGATCTCTCGTTTTTTCCTGTAAACTAAAGTGGCATATTCATGAAGCATTCATCGCCAAATACTACTCCATGAATGCGCCCTTAAAATAGTTGCTGCTAACAATTGATACGTGAACGCGGCGATGCCACTGAACAGTTGCGCCGCGCCGAGCAGAAAGATCATGAGGCCCCAGAATTTGTGCACGGACAGCAGCCAGTTACGAACGCGCTCGCTTGCACCGGGAAACAGGAACGTTGCGAAGCCGACGACGTACTGCAACGTGAATAGTGACATGTTGAAACAAACATACCGTACAGTGTATGATTTTTTATTTTGGTACCGCAACTCAATGCGCCCATAGATTGGTAAACAGTTGCATGCAGGACGCGCGAATTCAAAATTGGCAAAGTGATCCGAGTCCCCTACACAGGGCCGAGTCACGTAGGCGACTTTGAATTGCCACATAAAGATTAAAACTACTTTTCTTTTCACGTCTGCACACGCATTATTCAGTCGCAGAACTTAAAAAATTGATATGTTAATAGTTGTAAATAAAGTTCAATACGATACTGCACGTCACTCGCTCAACAGGACCAATTCAATTTTGGCGCACCCATCGTGCACTTATGTCGTGATGCGTTCACATTTCACGCGGCAATTTGAATCGATTTCATTCTGAGCGACACGGTATTTCCACTCGACTTCACAAAAACAGAGTACATAAATTCTGTAAAGGCGTTCACCATGTTTTTTTTTGTTTTTGTGGCGTCATCAAAGCAGCGACAAACCTGCACCAGATACAGCACCAATACAGTGAGTCCATGCCAGGAATGTGGCGACTGAAAATGGTGGTGACCCGCGCGCAGCTTGTGGGTGACCATCGCGGCGAGCGCGGTCAGAGCGAGTGCAAGCGCAATGCTGTGCAAGACAACGTGCGCCCATTTCAAGAAGATCTTTCGTTGATAGCGGAAGACGCGGTAGACGAGAATCGCTGTGGCAAATATGAGCTTTTATTTCGGTCCCGAGACTCAATGCGCGCACAGACAGTGTCATGCGTGACGCGGGAATTAAAAGTCGGCAAAGTGATCCTTGTCCCCCAAATAGGACCGGGTCACCTTGGCTATTTTGAATTGCCACATAAAATGTTGAAGCTATTTACAATAACTTCTCTTCAACGTCTGCAAACGCATTGAGTCGCAGAACCCAAAAAATGATAATAATAAATTGGCGCTCCCGGCAGGACAGAGCGGGGCTTAGAGGCTGTCCCTCTCACGTGGCCAGGGTTCCACGGAATGGTGAGCCGTCCGTTCCCCAAACCGGAGTTTGGTATTTTCGAGTTTCCGGAATCGATGGGCAGAGTGCTTCAAATATAAAAATAATAAAAAATGCATGCGCGTTGACAGTTGTCAACTAAACGAAAGCGACATTTGTGAAGCAGTATTTAGTGATGCGTGACTGTGTTAAAACATAGCTACGCGGTCACTAAATAGTGCTTCATCAATGCCCCTTAACAAACCTTCGGTCTGAAAGAACAGAAACGCCACCGTGAGCAGTAGCGGGTGATAAATGCTGACGTTCTCCTTCCAACTGAAACTGCCCCATGAGATGCTTAGCCAATAGCCGATCAGTACGATCACAGCGAGTGCTGCGAAGTGCGCCAGCACGCAGACGCCGTAGAACGTGCGAGACTGCGCACGGGCCATGCTATGCAGGGCGGTTGAACTGTTGTTTCGTGTTTTGTTGAGCTATACAGGCGCAACCTTGTTTCGTGTTGAACTGTGGAGTATCTGTCACTGCTGCAATTTTTAACAAAAGTTGAATTCGTGTATGTTGTTGTTGAGTCATTTATTACGCTCACCCCAGGCCAACCATGACAAATTTGTTTGGAAACTTCGCATCAACAATAGGAAACCTGGCTCTTAAGAATTCGTCAGTAAAACAAAATCGCACTATTTCTAACACGTGCATGCAATTTTATCACGGTATGGCCGATTAAAGATGGCATGTTTTTTTCAGGGTGCGAGCAGCGCGCGAATTTTGAATGAAAGAAAAAAAGATGTTCAGAAAGTCAAATCGTTGTGAATCAAATTGATTGCGATCTTTTCAAATTGATTACATTGTTCGTGCAGCTCTATTCGTTCGTTTTCCCTTGTGCACACGATTGGCAAATATCTTGGCATTTTTTTAGAAAGACAACTCCTAGTCTGAGACTAATCTCGCCTTGATGGAGAAAACAAGGACTGCGTTATTTATTCGGCCATACTGTGAGTGTGAACGACTAGTAGCGAGCGGAGCGGTAAAATAGCGCAGCTCTTTCGTGTTAAGATGGCGAGTTCGTTTTTTAGCAAGATTTTAACAATTTTTAGTTGCTGATGCAATTGATTGAAAGATATCTCGCATCAAATTCTGAGTAACTTACTAACTAGAGCAACCAGTGTTTGGTTACTGAACAAATTTGTTGAGTTTTTTTATGAAGTAATTTTTCTCAGTGTTGCGATCCTAAAAATGACGTCTGGAAAAAACATTTTGATGAAAACGACTATTGGCATTTGCCGTTTATTCATCATCGTTTTACGTGTTACGAGCCTACTCATTTCTCATTCTTTTGTTTTTTTGATAAGAACAACAGCGTTGTCGGACTGTTTATTTTCAAAAAAGTGTGCATTGTTACAGCAAAGTGGGCTCGCCTGACACGCAAAACGCGTTGGCTTTTCTGCCAGTTTGTTTGTTTGTTTTGGTGGTGAAAAAATGAAGATAGTAAATGACAACTTTGTTTTGTTCGTAAAAGAAGAACGCAAAAAACTGCAAAAGTGATTTTGTCCAAACGGGGCCGAAGCAGAGTTCTGAAATGCATGAGACTGGTCGAAAAAAGCATTCCACCCACACCAAGTAGTGGAAAATTTGAAATCAAAAAAGGTGCTAAAATCGTATGACAAGCTGCTGCGACACAGGTGCGCAAACGTTCAGTGATATGACACAAACAGTGCGGGAGTTTTAGCGCTTTCGTTTTTAGCAGACGTTTCAGTTTTTTTTGCCGTTTATGCACTTGAAAACATGGAGTTTGAAAAAGGCGTGGCGCTGTTCGTTGCTTTGTCGGTGTTGCTGTTTTTCGCTGCCACCGAATCGGCACGCATCCAGCGCTTGGAGCGAAGGTCGCACGTGGCACGAAGTTCGGAAGACGCCGAGGACATTGCAGATAACGCGGAGCTGCTCGTGGATGATTTGGTTGAAAACGGTATTGTTTTGTTAAACTCTGTCACTTTTTGCGCAGAATGGCAGAATGTACAGAACGCACGCAAAAAGAAAGAAAGAACGGGATCGGAGATACAAGAAAACAGATTCAGCCACAAACGGGGTGTTGGATTTCAGCCAAACTCGATAGATTCGCTCTTCTCACAATCCAAAGTTTCGCATGCTCTGTGTCCAACGAAAGCAAGTGGCAGGTTTGAACAAACACGCCTTAGATGAAACGCATTGTTTCTTGCAAAACGTTTGTTCTTTGATAAAAAATTGTAAGAAACGACAGGAATGCAAAACAAAAAGCAACGCAACAAAGTTTTGTTCTGTCTTGAACTTGTTGAAATTTGAATCATCAGTTTGATTGATACCGCAGATAAAAATGAGTCATCGTCAGACTCAAAGGGCAACAAATTGAAGCTGTCGACAAAATCAATCGACAGAGATGGCAGCAAAATTGTGCATGCTGATCAAGAGTTCAAGGTTTATGATTTTGGTTTTTAAAGGCAAAAACATGTTTTGTTTGAAATAAATCCAAACCGAATAATTGAACTGAACACTAATTCCACAAAAGAATTTTCAACAATTAAAATATCTACCGGTGTCATGGCACCTCCCAGCCTCCGAGCTCTACAAATTTTTGAAAATCACAAAATTCATGTAGCGCATTTTCATTTCAAACTTTTATAAAGGGCGTTCGAGTGTTGGGTGCTCGAATGACGGATATTGACGCAAAAGCAGCCAAAAAGACCTTATACTCAAAGGCAACCGGCAAACCGGTCCGTCGAAAACGAATCAATCATAAACGCCAAGAATTCGGAAAGGTATGCAGTCGAACTCCAAATTATAGGCAATCAGCTGATTGGTTGGTGATCGCCTGATGCATGCTTTCCGTGCAGACATTGCTGTGGGGGCGGAGTTTGGTTTGCACAGAAAGCATGCATGACGTGATCAGCAACCAATCAGTTCATAGCCTGTAATTTAGAGTTCGACTCGCGACTGCAGAAACATTTTTCCATGGTGAGTCCACAGTGTGCTGTTCAGGCAAGCTAAGTGGCATTCAAGAAACAGTATTCAGTGAAGCGTAGTTGGGTTAAAACATAGCTACGCGGTCACTAAATACTGCTTCATGAATGCCCCTTTAGGCAAGTTGATTGGCTGCATAAAAAAGATAATGAGGCATTTTGGAAATGGGATCTCTCAACAAAAAAGAATGATTCAGGTGGTTAATAAAATTGATGAGGATATTCACGACGACCATGAAGACATAAAAGAACGATACAAACCAGATGAAGCGGTAAAGAATTTGACGCTCAAAGCGAAAGGCAAAGTTGAACATGAAGAAGGTGAAACGGTAATTTACGTGGACGAAAAAACAAACAAAGCAAAGGTGGGCGGGCGGTTTTTGCAAACATTTTCTGTGCAATTTCTGCAGGAAAAATGTTCCAGTTGTTAAAACTGAAAATCAAATTTGATGAAAAACAATTTTTTTTGGGTTGGCTATGTGGTGACAGTGTTTGACACCGCCGGCGACCACGGATTGCCAAGCATGCCAACTGAAGTGGTTGACGCGGACACTGGCGAGGTTCGACATAACAAATCATAAGTTGAAATTTTTATTTCACATTATTCAACAAGCTTAAAGTGAGGGTTATTTTAAAATTAAACGTTCTAGCATGAAACCGCTTGCAGGTGGTCGAAAGGTGGGACTCACTGATGACCTATCGCAGGATGCAACACAATTGGTTGAAAAAATGGAAACAGCAGCATGGGAAAAAAGCAACCGAAACACCGACAATGACAAAAACAACGAAAAAACCATTGTCGAAACAGAAAACCAAAAAACCATTAAAACCATCATGGAACAGGCCGACGACGAAAACCCCAAGGGAAACAGAAAAAGGCACTGGACCAGGAGGAAACAAGAAAACTGGTACGGGGACGAATTTTAAGATGAAGTGCGCTTACTAGCTCAGTAGCTACTACTAGTCTTAGTAGCTTCGGATTTTGCTGTCAAGGAAAATACGAGTTTGGAAAAAAGTTGGACAAGTATACAATAACGGAGCTTGGTAATGGACGGTGTTTGATGGAGACCCGGAATGTCAAGGCTGTGCATCTGGAGGGTAACCCGGGTAACATCTACAAGAAAAACGACGCCTACGAATTCGATTGTTACACTCAGGTGTATTTTTGTTTTTTTGTGACTTTAAATGTGATCAGCACAAAAAGCATCTAACAACTCATTGAAAATCCCTGTAAAACCGCTTCTGCAATGAAGCCTTGGATGTCAGTCAATCGTCATGAGTTTCATTCTTGTGTCATCTTGAAGCTTTTTGAAAGTGAAATAAAGTTATCAACTACCCGCATTTTTTAGGTTGTGCGACTCATTCCGTGTGCAGACGTAGAAAGGAAACCAGTTTCAATCTTTATAAGGCAATTCAAAATAGCCTAACTGACCCGGCCCTAATTGGGGCACTCTGACCTCGGATCACTTTGCCAATTTTGAATTTCCGCGTCATGCATGAAACTGTTTACACGTATCTGTCTATGCGCGCATTGAGTCTCGGCACCAGAACAAAAAGTGATAGTTAATCGTCAAAACCGTCATGTTTTAGGATGACGATGAAGCAAACGGTGCGTATTCGCCGTTGAATGACGCACTCGCGTTTGGCGAAGAGATCTACGAGATGTTCACCACCTGGTCTGTGTTTCCCGTGCACTCGACTGCTGCAGCAACGTGTGCAGTCGAACTCCATAACATATACAGGGTGGGCCAAAAAAAAGGTTCCATTTTCAAACTGCTGTCACTGGCTGGTATTTCAATATTATGAGCTGAAATTTTCAGCATTGATAAAACATGTGATGCCATTTTTCTGACAAAATTTTTATCCAGTTTGGTGTAGTAGATTCAGTTTTACAGCACAATGTTTAAAAATTCCCAAATTTTCAAAAAAACGGATTTTTGACCAAGAATTTAACAACGAATCATTGCTCATAGACATCCAAATCATCATCAAGGTTTGTCGTCCGGCAGCGGCTGGATGGCATTTTACGCGAAACTGGCGAGTCACTGCAGAAAAGCTTTCAGATTGCTCCCACCAGATAGCACACCAGACCCGTTGTTCTGCTGTCCACTTAACCATGACGAAACTGCAAAAAACTGAAACTGAAACACTGTTTTTATTCAAACCGCAGAAAAACTTTTCAAAAGAAACAAATTAACAGACAGAGCAACACAGAAAACAAAAAAATCAACTGAACAATTCTTTCTGTCGCAGTCGCATGGCTGCTGTGCTGACTCGAGTCCGTTGTGAAACATCAGAATTTCGCTCGATGTGCTCAAATGCAATTCAAGTGTGAGACCTTTCCACTATGAGCGCATGATTTGAACTATCACGGGTATCCAAAAAGACCAATTTGTCACCTTCGCAACAGTTTCAAAATTGAATCACGCATCTTGATACTACTTTTTTCTTGCACTCATTTCAGTCAATCTGTTGATTTTTCGATCTTTTTAGAAAATCTGCCACAGTGAGCGCTAGGAATTATATATCGGAAAAAAATTTTTGTCAGTAAAATGGCAACGCATGTTTTATCAGTGCTGAAAATTTCAGCTCATAATATAAAAACACCAGCCAGTGACAGCAGTTTGAAAATGGAACCTTTTTTTGGCCCACTCTGTACAACTAGCTGATTGGTTGCTGCTGTGCATGGATGGCTGCGAAGGCGGAGCGTGGTTTGCACCGAATGAATGCATCATACACGTGACCACCAACCAATCAGCTAGCTGGGCATGTCACAGAGTTAGACTGCAAGCAAGGTGTGTTCTTGATTGTTTCGGTTTCATCGCACGCGCAGGTATGACGAGGCTCCGCTGCGCGACAGCGACGGTCACGCGATGCCGATCGTTCTGAAGACGCACCTGATGGCCAACTACGAGAACGCTTTCTGGAACGGCCAGTTCGTGACGTTCGGCGACGGAGGCACCAAATACTATCCGATGATCAGTCTCGATGTCACCGCGCACGAACTCGCGCACGGCGTCACACAACAGACCAGCGGTCTCATTTACAATCGTACGCTTCTTCAAAAACGCGTTTGTTTTTGGCGTGTCCACCGGAAACGGTTATTTATGGGTGACGCGTGTGTTTCCATTTGCTTTGTTTTTTCTCTCACCGTTTCCCCAGGTGAATCGGGCGCACTGAACGAGGCGTTTGCGGACATGACCGGCAAAGCGGCCGAGCGATTCGCGCGCGGCGAACCAGCAGTCAAGTGGACGGTCGGCGAGGACATTGTCAAGGTGGGCCATTATTGGCAAATTGGCATGCTTGCGCGTGTGATTGCTCCAGTGATACATAGTATGTGCCAACATTCTGCGAAAACCATTACTGGCATCATCGCTGTTCACCATCGCAGGGTCATAACGAATCGTTGCGACGAATGGACACACCGTGGCGCAGCGCGACCGGCCGCGAGATAGGCCACCTCCGTGACTACACACCGACTACCGGGGTGCACTACGCGTCCGGAATATTCAATCGCGCCTTCTACTTGATGGCTGAAAAACTCACGTAATATATCGTCGTTTTTGCACTTTGCGCTCTCGCCGTGGTGGGGAATTTATAAACGCGGAAACACCATTTAGTTTTTCGTCCGTACGCACAAACGTCGTTCCCCCGTACACAAACTAATCGTGTCCGTAATGCATTAAGATAGCACACACGACACGATTTCTAAATCGCGTGGCCATTTTTTACGTGTCGTGTCTGTGCGTACGCACAAAAAACTAATTGCTAAACGCGCCTTAAAGTCATGCAAGACCTCACGGTATACGTTTTTATAACTGTGTACTCGCAACAGCGTTGCGTACAGTTTTTGACTACCGAAAAAATCACCACAGCGACATCATGCACTTGCAGCTACGACGTTTGGGACGCGTACGATCTGTTCTACATTGCGAACACTCGTTTCTGGTCGGCCAGAACGACGTTCCTTGAGGCTGCCGAGCTCGTGTTGCGTGCGGCCGAGGAGCTCAAGGAGGGCAGACATCTCAAGTGGGACTACCGGTTGGTTGTTGTCCGCACACCACACAGTTTTCTTGAATTTCATTGGCAACATTTGTTGATCATCGCGATTTTTCGAAAGGCTTCGATACTTGTTAATTCCAAGTGTTGTTCAGTCCTGATATGATTCAACGACGTTACTTTTCTTTGATCCTAGGCATCTAAAGATAAGCGACGTGTTGGCCGCTTTTGAAGAAGTCGGAATCCATTGTGATAAGAGTGACGCTGCAGGCGACTACTGGCAGTGTGATAAAATTGTGGATCAACGTTGAGACCTTTTCCGACACACACGCCAAAAAATTCATTCGTTTTTTTCCTGCTTCTACTCTTATTTTCTGGTATGATTCAGTGAACGTGTGAACAGTTTACAGTTGTTTCTTATGAACCGGGAAAATTGTGTTGCGCTCAGACAACAATTGCAAACAGCACAAGGTCAGGTGTTCGTGAATCACTGTGTAACAGGGAGTAAATGTGCGACTTTTTTTGATGAATTTGGCGCTCTCTATCTATTGTGCGAGACGTTTTCGTAACTGACCCAGATTTTTTTCAAAAAGATTCGACAAAATTCTCTATTATCGCTATTCGCAACTTTCGGTGTATATGCTTCCATTTACGCATGGTTATTAGCATGACTAAACCAAAGAGCGTACCGCTTTTGCATAAAAACGGTTCACTTCATAAAATGAGCACCATTCAGCTAAAGTTTTTAACCAACAGAAATCACATTTTTAATGTGAAATTGAAAACTGAAGTCGCTTGATATGGGCTACAGTAATAACCTGATTGTTTCAATTGTTTTGACTTGCATTCCTATTGCAGTGTGCTTCACTGGGACATGTTATAAGTGAGTTTTTTCTTGGGCTAAATTACGACACAGGATGTTTAATGACAGCTTCGAATACCTGTTAAAAACTGTCATAATTTTCATCGAGTTCGGATAGTTATGCAGGAAAGCGCACGAGTTTTTTAAAGCACCCAGAGGGCGCTAGCCCCCACTCTTTATTCAAAGTGTCAATTTAGCTAACCTGTAATTTTCAGGTGAAACAGAATTAAACCACAAAAATGACAAGTTAAAAACCTGAAAAACACGATTTTTTCCGTGCAGAAACAGAAATTTTAATCACGTGTGCACCTTTCGTGAAACGTTGCACAACACGAATATGTTGCGAACACCTAAAATGCAAGAACGCAACCAATCAACGTGTTTCGTTGCTTATACGAACAGGTACACTTTCGATCAACACTGGTTCGGCAGCCAGGCTAGTCGGCAGCGCGTGAGTCCCGTGCACCTGCAGAGAGAGTCCATTGGCTTTTTCGACGCCGCCAATGTGAACGGCGGCGAGCGGCACGTGACACGCGACGACGCGAAAGGCTGCGGTCTGCTGTTGATGTTCGTGCACCATTGCGCGCTACAGTGGCGCATGCTGCGGCACAACGCTGATGCGATGCACCACTGCCGTGGCAGACACCAGTCACAGTGTACACGCTATCACAACGTTCGTTTCTCTTGTGACGAAACCAGTTTTTTTACTGACGTGCAAATTTCAAAAAGATCATCAGAAAAAAACTGCTGCGATATGCAAAGAGCTGATAAATAATGTTCACTGAACGTTTTGCGCATGTTCCCGAGGCATGGTTGACAAAAATAAAAACGTGCAGAACTTTCCCTCGCTCGATGTTGACTTCAACTGCGAACATGAGGTCGAATTGGATGCGACGGCGGAAGTTGGCGAACCCCGTGGCAGATATAAACTGGTCGATCTGGACAAACCAGCCGAGCACGACTTGTTTGTCGTGAAATATCTCTGCTGTTGCGCCGACGTTCATTGCAGTCGATTTCCGGACGTAACGCATTTCACTGGGTTGCCGGACAGCCTGAGAAACTGGCTGTCATTAGAGCAATATTCAAGGGCAAGGTGTTCGCCGTCGAGAAATGAACTAATAATATCAGGTGATGCACGTTTTTGACAGCGGTAGTGAGGCAAAACGGCGTTTACTTCAACTTTTGTTGCGCAAAATTGTATATCCGAATCTCCACTTTGATTTTTAAGTTTTTCTTGCGTTTTCTTCCAGCGAATACGTCGGCGCCAAACGCGGTGCAGCCTGCCGTTGGCGCTGCAACATTCCGGTATCTCCCGCTGATCATCGTGTTCAGCGCGTTGATTTTGTTGTTGATCTGTCTGAACTGCTGCCTGTTCTGGTTGCTCTGTTGCAAGCGGCGAATGACGAAACGACGGACGGAAGACAGTTTTTCGGCGCAAGACGTACATTGGCGACCGAAAACGTTGGCCCCACCGAATGGCAAGTCGGAGATCGGCGATGGTGACCGCGTAGGGCAGCAGAAGTCGCCGACTCAAGGGCGCGTGCGTTTGCTGGAGGCCCGACCGCACGACAGGTGGAGTTTTCATATAAAAATTCAATGGATGAAGCTGAATTGTCTTTTTAGACGAGTCCAAATCTCAGTTCCGTTCAGTTCAGCTTTATTCTGCAGTGCACGGCATAATACCAGAGAAGTGTAAGCGAGTAAGACACCATGAGTACATGTAGGCAAGCCTAAAATCTGTTGACGCCAGTCGAGAGAGAGAGACAGCTGGTGGCAACCTGAACATGAACGCAAATGTAATGGTGCCTGCGCAAATCACCATAATCTTCAGTGCTACTGTGCCGATTGTTGATCGCACGTCAACAGCGACAATGGAGATTGGTGGTGATCATCATCATTCGAGTGAAGTGCCACCACGGCAGCCGGTGGTTGAGCAAACACGCCCCGCCTACTTGGTGCAACAGCGTAAGACGTCGCTACGCGCGTACACCACGTACAACACGGACGGTGATTACGACAATCTACGATCACCGCAACAATCAACGTCACCGCCAGCCGCACCTACCACTGATTTCTGATCATTCACAAAAAAAAATTATTCCACACACAGCTGTTTTTAGAACGCTGCTTTTTACAGAGGAAACGCACAGCTTTCTGTTTTTTGTTTAGATGATAATTTTCATTTTTTTCGCTTTTTTTGCCAGCAAAACGGCGTGTTGTTGGAGAAAAAAATCTTGCCATATGTTTTTTTAAAACGCGTCATAAATAGACTCATCATACTATGTTTCTTACGGTATGGCCGATTAAACATGGCAGCTTTTTTCAGGGTTCAAGGAGCGCGCGAATTTTGAATGTAAGAAAAAAGACGTTCAGAAACCAAATTGTGTGCCAAATTTGACGCGTTTTTTTAACTGACGGATTATTCGCGCTATTCTGTTCATTCTTTTTCCGTTGCACACATGATTGGGAATCAGGTTTGCATTTTTGAAAAATACAACTCCTAGTCTGCGACTGATCCCGCCTTGATGGACTGCCTGATTTATTCGGCCATACTGTAGCTTATGTCGACTAGTATGTATTTGCAGATACACATTTTGTACAAAAAGACCCATCAATACATTTCAAGCATTTTATCAAAAGTGAGTTTCAACCTACGTATTTACAGGCAGCGGTTACAGCATGTAATAAAACTGGAAAGAACAATTCGGTCAGAATGACAATTAATTATCCAAAATCGTGCAAGCACAGCAGCACCCAGCAAAAGCAGTGCCATTCGGATCAGCAGAAACAGCAGAAATTCTACAATGCAACATGTGCAACAACTGCGAGAAAATGATCACAGCACTTTTTTACAAATTGACTGTGGTTCGTCAGCGTGCTAGATTGTTCGACCGACCGTAGCAGCAGTGCACGAATCAACCGGATCTTCGCTTCCCAACAATCATCACGCCGGCAGCAGCAAACAGGAGCAGTGCCACGAAGGACTGGTGTTGTCGCAGAGCGTTGCTGACAGCCGCGTTGCACAAGTGGCCCTGGCAGACGCAGATGTCGAGCGGCACGTCGAACTCGGGCGGCACACGGACGAACAGCTCGGACATGTAGCGCGTGTAGCAGCCGTGCGACTCGCTCAGGAACGCGTTGCTGGTGGCGTTCCAACGCAGCGACACCAACGAACTCAGACAGCCGCGCGCGACGACGTCCGACGAATGCACCGCTGCGACGGTGCAAAACGTGAGTATTGGTGATATTCAGAGTATATATTGTGGATTTATTCAAACGTGTCCGGACTACAAAATGACGTCATTTGGTTTAAAAACGGTCGTTTGTCAAAGTACAGGCACTAAAATGTCAGTTTGGTGTTGCTGATTCGACATTCACCATTTGTTTATGGGAAGAAATCGGCTAAACGGAAAGTCTGGTTTGCTGTGAACGGCAAGCGTATGTTTTGCAGCACATGACGTCATTTCAGTGGGACACGTTTAAAATAATAGGTCATACCGGAATATACGGTGACTCGGTGGAATTGGCGGCCGACACCAACCACGGGGTTGGATTGGTTGGTTGGTTCTCGGCAGAATGGCTGCGTGCTCAACATCATAAACGTTTCTGATTTTGTCGTCTACACTGAGCAACATTTGCTCAACATTTTGTTGAGCCACAGTGGTCGGTTGCTCGACACAAAGTTTACCGTTGTGTTGACAAAGTTTCTCAGCAAAAAACAACCGAACCGAAAACGCGCAACGGAAACGTCACGGTGACACAGGAGCGGTCGCACCAGACGGAGCCGCCGATGGCGCGCGGACGCAGTTGACAGCCGTCGGAAAATGTCGTCGGGCCCGAATAGAAGCGCGACAGACTCAGCCAGTAGTCGCGTGCGCCCGCGGACATGCAGCTGACGCACTTGTTTGGACTGTGTCTGCAACAACAACGCCAACGCGGTGTGTTTGCGGTTCTTTTTTGCTTGCATTATTATATCAGAGCGTCAGAGTGCGTACAGTATGGCAGAATAAAAGAAGGCTTGTTTTCACAATTAGCACGATATTGGTCGCAGACTAGGAGTTGTTCTTTTCAAAATTGCCAAGATTTATTTGCCAATCGTGTGCGCAATGGCGAACAAAGAACGAACAGAAAAGCACGAATAAATTGATCAATTTTTAAAATAAAAACATGCGTTCAATTTCATCGCGATCAATTTGATGCACAATTGGCTTTGTCTGCGTTTTTTCTTTTATTCAAATTTCGCGAGCTCTTCGCACCCTGAAAAAAGATGCCGTGTTTACTCGGCCATACCGCACGTAAGGACTGCACGAGCTGCGACGACAAAATCGTGGTTCGCGGTGTTGCAGCATTCCAGAGTTTTTCTCTCGTTTTTTTGTTGAAACTCCAGTCCAATCTCCCATTTTTGATTGGTATTGTAGGCTAAAGTGCAGGCTACCTGGTCGCTTGGAGTGCTAAATTGAGCTGCTGCTGCTGTGTGTGCACCCAGAAGGCATCGCCGAGAGTACCGTGCACCTTTGAACTGTGCGTCGATGGAACCGCCACAAACGCCAGCACAATATGACTGCTGATTAGTGCGCTGCTCAACAGCGACAGTGAACTGGTCAGCGTTGTCGCTGTTTTGCACATTTTGTAAAAACCGCACACGGCTTCGAAAGTTTCACAATTTCGATTTTGTTTTGCATTTATTTCTTTAAATGGTTTGTGTGGTCTTCCCAATAGTTGCAGCAAAACATTTTGCAGTGGCAGAGCGATTTCGACTTTTCAACTTTGTCATTTTACATAGAATACTGTTGGGCGCAGTTCATTTTGACCAAAGGACGCCCGAATATAAAAATTCCATTGTTGTTGGGAAATCGGTTTCTATGGTTATGATGGCGTTTTGGTTCGGTTGTGCATTATCACTTATGGACAAACATTTCCTGCCAAAATAATTTTGAAACCGTCCATGTAAAAACCGGTCAATTATGTTCAGCTAGATCCAAAAGAATTCATACAATCGCAAAGGTTTCGTTGGAAATGGTTTTCGCTTTTGCAAAAACTGGGTTCCAATGTTCCATTGCCAAAATCGATAGTGCAATGATAAAAAACAACAAATTTTTCAGCACCACGATTGCACTGGAGTAAATCGCTTATACAATCCAAAATCTGCTTTTCACCTGTTTATGGTCAGCACACAGTGTTGTTATTTTAAAAACGGAAGCGAACAAAATTCTTTTCGGTTCTCTCAACTGAACAGCATGCGCCAGTCTGCGGGCGCACCAAGGGGAGCCATTTTCCGCCCCGTTGAGCACAGCACATGTTCGTTCAGTTCGTTTTTGGGTATTTTCGTTTGCAATAATCGTGGTTGAAGTCAAGAAATAAAACAATGAAACGTGGTTTTGAATTCATGTCAAACTTCTTTTATGTTTATTTATACAAAATTTCGGCAGTGAGAATAAAAAAACATTACACATTGGCTGACAGAAAAAATGCAACATTCAGTGTTTTGAGAACCAGTAGAAATACATACATATATCTTTGTGGTAAGGCAATCGAAATAAATACTTTTTAACGTTATAATAAAGAAAGCACACACGTGAAAGCCAAAGGTCTGTTCAGCAAAACCCGTTAGACAGAGCAAGACGTGCCGCGGCCCATACGCGACGCGCACATAACCGCAATTGGTTGGGTGGTGCAATAAATGCAGAAGTTGCGGCTTTTGCATCCACTTTTTGCTCTACCGCTGATTTGTAATCGAGTTCCACAGCCAATTACGATATGTTCTGGCGTAACATGCCAACCACACTGTCCGCCTGTTGTCGCAGGTTCCGATCAACAGACGGAAAATCAAATTATTCTTAACAAAAAAGTTAAAACCATTCGCACTCTCATTGAAGCTGTCGTTTCAGAAGCACATTTTCAAGGCGCAGGTTCTCCATCTCCAATTGCAATTTCTCATGTTCACGCGTGAGCACTTTCATCTCCAACGTCAACTTTTCGCGCGTCAACGCCTCGAGATTGTTGGAGGCCGCAAATGCTTCGATTTCTGAAAACATAATGGATTGAGGAGTTTCCAATTTGTCTCTCGCAAGCCAATCAAAATTGCCAATAAAACATTCCAAAAATCAAATTCCACGCTAAATGGTGTTCCAAAATACATGCCACAAAAAATTTCTTGCCAAAATTGCTGAAAATGGTTGTGTGTATTGTAAGTTGTCTTCAGAACCTTGCCCCTAGTCAATAACGAATTCCGGCAATATACCTCGTTCTGTTGAGGACGTTTCTTGCGTGGCCTGTTGCGGATCGTGTTTCACGACGGGTAGTGGCGGGGGTGGGGCTCCGGTGGTGGGCGTGCGGTGGCGTTGCGAGTCAAATGGCGCTGCGGTGGTGACTCGTGGCGGCAATGCCGGCTGCAGTGTGGTCACCGTCGGGAACAGTGCCACTGTTGGCGGTGGCGTCGACGGTAGGCTGACGCCAAAGCTGTTCTCCGACACTTGACGGCATTTCGCCGGCATCAACGAGTCGAGTCCAACCTTGGACAGCTGGTTCGTCGCCAGGCGCATCGTCGTCTGCGCGTGCAAAACGACAACGTTTTTCCATGATCGATGGTACCGTATGTTCGTTCAAGCCTGTCGCTTTTTCGCAGACCACAGAGGTCGCGAAAAAAGAACTACAGTACAATGGGATGAAAGCTGCAAGAAAACAAGCTCTGCTGCAAATGGGTGTTTGATGTCAACCAAACCCGATACATTCGTTCTTCATACTGTGATTCAAAGCTCATAACATGCTGTGTATTCTGCAAAAAAAGTGACAGTAGAACAAGCACAGTGTACTAGGGTTGTTAAAAAAACAAAAATCGTCATTTTTGTTTTTTTTTTAATTTCAAAAAAAAAATTCAAAAATCAAAGTTGTGCTAAATCAATCAGGGAGTCCGAAGAACCACATATGATATGCAAACGCCTCCCGAATGACTCCCGTATGGCGGAACTTTGCAGATTTTGTTTTGGTGACCTCAATTACCCCTTTTCCAAACCGTCACCATGCCTCTTCTTGTGTTTTGACCTCCAAAACGTCACTAATTGGCCCCAGCTAAACTAATGCTTGAGTGAAGACAAACATACCGCCTTGAAATTCGATCAATTCTTCTGATGGTGTCGCGACGACACGACACGAAGCAGCAAGCAACCAGACAACGTAGCGCTTGCAAACGGAGCAGCGAGCACAATCGGACGCTCTGCGAGGCGAATCGTCACCTTATCTGCATCGGAAATGGTAGGCCAAGCTTTGGGACGCTCAAAAACTTCATCGCAGATGTTGTCGTAGCCTAAAATCAGTCGGTAAAACGGCCCAAAATCGACTGCTAAAGGTTTTACGAGGTATAATCAAAGAAAATTTTTGTTGAACTTTCGAAAAATTGTGCCAAAATTGAGGTTTTCAGAGCATATTAGAGGAAAATTTTTCGAATTAAAAAAAATCGGCATTTTTGTTTTTTTAATCATTTTTTTTTTAAATTTCATTTTTGTTTAACAACCTTACAGTGTACACTTGCTCAATATACTGCGTCACCGACATTATATGCAGATTATTGCAGGCATGTGCTAGCCAAACCCGTTGTTAACAGTTCTTGAAGAAAGAGACGGGAGACTCGGTTTTTTAAAAAAGGCTCGATGTCTTGCGTCCATAGTCATACCGATATGAACTCCTGCATGAGATGCGCTGGCTTCGCGTCGCCACAGACCTCGACGATCACTGGCTCCTGACAGCGCAGCTGGCACTGGACAAACCTGTAATTTGTGCGAGAAACGTTGCTTGCATTGTATGGCCTATTTTTTTAGACGTGTCCCACTGAAATGACGTCATGTGCCACAAAACATGTGCTTGTCGTTCACAGCAAACCAGACAATCCGTTTAGCCGGTTTTTTCCCGTAAACAAATGGTGAATGTCGAATCAGTCACACCAAACTCAAATTTTAGTGCCTGTACTTTGACAAACGGACGTTTTTAAATAAAATGACGTCACGTTAGTCCGGACACGTTTGAATAAATCCACAATACATACATTATTGCTGGAATGCTGTCGGACAGATAGAACGGCGACATAAAATTCATTGGAAACATCGGAATAAATACAGAAAAACACAACACTCCTCTGGTCTGTCCCTAACTAGACGCACCCACACATGTTGTTCATCACGTCAAACATGGCGCCGATCTGTCTGTTCTCTTGCAGTTGCTTCAATTGCCGCACTTGAGTCTTGAGGAAATCCTCGCCGCCGCACTCCGCCTCGCAGCGGTCGCCCTTCTCGCTCGCGTTACGGTAGCACGGCATCGCCTCTTCGAAGTCTGAGTGACATTGAGTTTTCAAATGGCACGCTGTATACGATCTACAATTTGTTGACTGATCAACTGAATGAGCTTCTATAAATTAATTGGTTTGGTGATTTTTATCAGTGTACGCTTCATTCATGAATACATGAATTCCACTGTTTGCGGTTTCGCGAGGTTACCGCGATTGTACTAAATTCTGCACGGACTTTGCCTTCAATTCATCTTTGTCACGCCGAAAAACTGAAGCCAATCAAAAAAGTTCAAGAAATTATCGCGAATCGAAGTTCTTCACAGCTCTTACTGCAATGCTGCTACAGACCTGCGTAGCGATCGACGCACATGAATTTCAGCGGTGCGAGCGCATCAAGAATGTCGGCTTTCTGTCGAAACTCGCCGCAATTGTTGATGCACTCGTAGGTCGTTTTGTAACCCCTGAACACAAAAACAAACGACAAATTTGCGGGCAGGTGATTAGTCAAGCTTTTGAAATTTTTGCAAGCAGCGCAAGAGAATGGTTGTGGTTTTCCATTTTGTTCTATCATGGTCTTGAACAATTGCTGTTTTGGTATTTCGGGTTCGCCATAACCAGTGTGATGTGGTATCATTCATTCCGCTATGTATTTGTAGTCGGGTATCGTAATAGATTTGTTGGCTGGACTGCTATGCTATCAATCCGACACACCGGCAAACGGAATTTGAAATTGCAACCTCTGAGCAAACAAAGTGTGTTCGTCGCAATTCCAAGCAGTTCATTTCACCAATCAATTGCTCTTGCGTTAGTTGACAACACTGTCTACTGATGTTTGTTTAAACCTATCACTGGATTTGCAAAATACAGTGTCTGCGAAACTTTGAAATTACACAACGAAAAATGAATATGTATCGGGTTTGGCAGAAATCAACCATCCTGTAGCTAAATATGCTCTTTTTTTGCTCCATTTGTGACGCTATCGATGAATAAATCCGATGTGACATTGTAAAAATGCTGTTTTTCATGCAACAATTTTTGTTTCGAACGTTGCTTCCGCACAAGGGACAATATGCTCTTGTTTGATCTAAAAATAGGTGAAGGTCTAAGTTTGTGCTTCCGAAGAAAACGACTAAAATTTCAGCTCAAACAGTTTAACCGTTGGCGAGTTAGAGCGATTCAAAGTTGTACCCACTACTTTTGGACCACTGTATAACCTGCAGAACTGCGGCAGTACATCTCCTCCGTCCGTCTGATTGTTGCGGTCACCGCCGCCAAACAGTTGCGAATTGTCAAAGAAGCCGGACTGCACTTGTTTCAGATCGATACCGGTCGCTGACTCGATGTTCTCCTTGAACGAGTCCATGCAACGGTCGACGCAGAAGATGCCAGACAATGATGAGTCCAATCTGGATTAAAAT
>JASANC010002495.1:0-67717 GCA_030248135.1 Theristus sp. LFF4_11 | reverse complement strand
GCTCCGTATCTACACAGGTTTAAAGAAATATACAATGTACTACAGCTGTGGTCTTGTCAACATATCATCGGTGATGTGGCGTTGACATTTGGTTAACTAAAACAATGTTTGTAGCGCCGCGCCACCGATCCCAAAACCGGAAGGTACCAAAACTCCGGTGAGATTTGCTGTGACGGCGAATGGACGCGCGTCCGTTGCCGTAGCGGGATCATCAATCATATCGTCACTTGAGTCGACACAAACTTGTCTTGAATCAGCTTTTGAAATGAAACAAGACGTCGTTGCATGTTGTGTCTGGGTGCAAGCTTGTCATTAAGAAGACACAAAAGCGCATCGCCGTTCGCGCAGTGTCACCATGAACCACCTGCAAATGGAGCCGCTGGTGTGCGTGCAGTCGTGTCTCGTGATCGACGGCTGTCGCGTCGTCGTCGGCACGGAGCTCGTGTGCCTGCTGATTGCAGCCGCGATGGCGCACACCGAACTGATGCGACACGGCTGGTGGTGGCTGCAGAGGCCGCCGTCACTGTACGTCCGTGTGTGTGCTGCATCACCAAACAATCCAGCTCATTGTCCATAATTTAGAGTTCGACTGTGCGTGTCGCTTTCGGAACGAAAATAGGCTGAACTGAATCGTTTTAAAATCCATTCCTTCCAAATCGGAAACCGTCTTTTTGAGTTTTCAAGATTGCTCAGAAAACGGTTACTTTACATCAACATCAATAGCAGCACAGTCATTGCGCGTAGAAACGAAATCGAGTTTAAAAAATTGCAAATGCCTGATATCGTTTCCTTTGAGTTTGGCAATGTAATGGCAACAGACTTTTCTCCAGTGTCTTTGTTCCCAAGTGACCCCAACCACGTTTTACCGTAGCAATTGTAACTTGCAGGTTCGCGAACGCGCCCACGCATTACTCGGTGCTATTGCACTTGTTCGTTCTGCTCTGCGTCACCCCGTCGATGCTGCGGGGACTACGGGACTATGAATACTCGCTGGTGGCGTGGCATTTTCGCATTCAGGTATGAGTGGAGACACCGGTCGTGCATTGCAGTTTGTGTGACTGCTGGAGAGCTATTGCCAAACATTACAACATGAGTGGGAACGGCAACGTTTTCTGAATAACGTTCCACTTCATTGCCGTCTTGAACGCTTTCTGTTTCTACCAAGAGAAAACGAAGAATGAACAAGGGTTGCCGAAAAGGCAACATATTTTGCCTGTGCGCACAATCGGCGGCGAAACGTCTCTCACATCAGAAAAAAGAAAAAAATCACATCTCTCATTTCAACCAAACAACCACAAAAAAACTTTGCTCGTCTCACCTTAAGCGGCCTGTTCATACTGAAGTTCGCTGACGTACGTCAAAGGCAAGCTTCTGTGAATGCTAGTATGGTAAAACAAGAGACCTGCGGTGACGTGCGGTGCCGCACACGCATACACCGACATGAACGGGCCGTGTACGACCAGACCGACACAACACAGATCTTCTCGTTGCTGCTGTCGCTCGTGCAAGTGCTCGTGCTGGCACTTAGTGTTGCCGTGGATCGCTACGTCTCAGCGGTGTTAGCAGTCGAGCTCGCGTGTTTGCTGGTGAACGCCGCGCTGCAGGTCTGGGCGCTGACCGTTGTGCACGTCGCCATGGACTACTTCAAGATGCTGCGCGTCTTGGTCGACATGTCCGACAGCAAATGAACGCACGCGCTGGTGAAAGTGAAATGACGCGTTTGTTTCGCAAGAATATACAGTCCATCTGGAAAATATATGCAACATGACGCGAACATGACATGATGACCAACCAATCAGCGCCGAGAACACCTCATGATTAACCAATCAGCGGTGAGAGTTGCTAGGACCAACCAGTCAGGTAGTTGCGTATATTAGCGAGATTGACTGTAGTTAGAATCGTGTGATGTGCTCATTCTGCGTACAGTCTACAGGGTGGGCCAAAAAAAGGTTCCATTTTCAAACTGCTGTCACTGGCTGGTATTTCAATATTATGAGCTGAAATTTTCAGCATTGGTAAAACATGTGATGCCATTTTACTGACAAATTTTTTTTCTAGTTTGGTCAGGTAGATTCAGTTTTACAGCACAATGTTTAAAAATTCCCAAATTTTCAAAAAAACGGATTTTTAACCAAGAATTTAACAACGAATCATTGCTCATAGACATCCAAATCATCATCAAGGTTTGTCGTCCGGCAGCGGCTGGATGGCATTTTACGCGAAACTGGCGAGTCACTGCAGAAAAACTTTCAGATTGCTCCCACCAGATAGCACACCAGACCCGTTGTTCTGCTGTCCACTTAACCATGACGAAACTGCAGAAAACTGAAACTGAAACACTGTTTTTATTCAAACCGCAGAAAAACTTTTCAAAAGAAACAAATTAACAGACAGAGCAACACAGAAAACAAAAAATCAACTGAACAATTCTTTCTGTCGCAGTCGCATGGCTGCTGACTCGAGTCCGTTGTGAAACATCAGAATTTCGCTCGAGGTGCTCAAATGCAATTCAAGTGTGAGACCTTTCCACTCTGAGCGCATGATTTGAACTATCACGGGTATCCAAAAAGACCAATTTGTCACCTTCGCAATAGTTTCATTATTTCTCTTTTTTATTTTTTTTTTGCCTCTTTTTTCATTTTTTTGTTTTTTGGCTTTTTGAACCCCCGTATATACAAAAAATTTTTGTCAGTAGAACGGCGCGCTGTTTTATCAGTGCTGAAAATTTCAGCTCATAATATTAAAACACCAGCCAGTGACAGCAGTTTGAAAATGGAACCTTTTTTTGGCCCACCCTGTATTTCTATACCACACCATCATTCATGTCTCAAAAAAAAATTATTTATCGGTTTAGGTGAAAAAGAGTTCTTAATACAAAAACAAACTACAGTGGAAACGAAACAGCACGTCCGCCTGAATTACATCCGCATGGTGGAATCGAAATAAGGTACGTTGCAATAACAAGCACCAGTAAAATTGCACAAGTCTACAAACAACAAACAAACAAAAAGCACAGAAAATGGGCAAGTGGCAGATGACGAAACAATGAACGGTGAAGGAAGACTGCACTAAAAAACGCCACTTCAGCAAATGAGATCGTTGGACACAAAAAAAAAACAAATTTCTAAGTGGCATTGTAAAACGGTTGATGCATTTTTGACGAAGAGATCAAACAAAACAATCGCAAAAATCAACGTTTATCTACCAAAAAATAAAGAGGCATTCATGAAGCAGCATTTAGTGACGCACCGCCATGTTAAAACATAGCTGTGCGTCACTATGTAAGTACTGTTTCATGAATGCCTGTAAAGTGAAATTGTTTCAACTGGCAGGGCAAGTGATCAACCAATTCAGACATCGGCAGAGGTGTTCATTACAATTAAGTACACAATGGAGACAAAATCGAGAACCGAAACAAAAAAGGCTGAAAAAAGAAACATTCGTTTATCGCCCAAAAAAATCATTCGCAAGCGAGTTATTACAGAATGTCGACCGTCCGGATGCCCAATGCAGCCAGCTCAGCGTCGAGCGATCGGTTTTGCTTGCGAACCCATTCACGGCGGACGCTGTCCAGCTCCCTGACAGAAAATGATAAGAACGTCTAGCTGCCTTACAGTCGAACTCGAAATTATAGGCTATCCGCTGATTGGTTGGTGACCACGTGCATATGCTTTTCTATGCAGGCGTTGCTGAGTCTCGCTTGCACAGAATGAATCCATCGCCAACCAATCAGTTTATTGGATATGTTGTAAGAGTTTTGTAAAACAGTGTTCGGATCACCTGACACACAATAATGGACAATGCAATAAACAAAACGTGGTACGACACACAAACGGTACACAGTCTCTCACCTGTCAAGCCTGAGACGCTCCTGGCGGAATTGCTGCATCCGACTGCCGAGCTCGTCGAGGGACTGCTGCTGACGGACAAACTCGCGCACGTCATCAATCGCAATGCGTCGCTCAAAGTCCTCCAGTTCCCCGGCGATTTCGTGGAATTCTGCGAAAATCAAACGATGCTATTACGATGATCGAATTCATAATATGGTCTTTTTCGTTGTGCGACTCAATGCGCAGTTGTTTGCTCGCAGACGTCGAAACGAAAAGGTCAGTGTGAACACGAAAACTGTTCAGCAATAACAGGACCTTGCTTCAGCGCGGGCAACTGCTCAATCAGATGCTTCTTTGCCTCGTGCTCAATGCGCATACGACTCGCCTGTTCCTGCTCGATCTGAAGGTCATTAGTTGGACTTTTTCTCAGTTCAAAGTTTATTTTATCCGAATTTCAAATTTCACAACGCCACATAAAAACTTCAAATGCCACACCACGTAAACAAAAAACGCCAAGAAACCGATAAAAATACTTTTAAAAACTCTATTTAACAACCTTCAACGAGTTATATAGCGAATTGGCCATTTTGCGAGAATACTGCGTCCATTCGAGTTGACTCCGCTGACGGCAAGCTTTCCAGAGTTGTTGGATGTGCATTTCGAACTGAAACGAACGTTGCACTACACCAATAACGTAATCTCTGAACTACTCACTCGGGTGAAGAAAGTTGTTTTGGAATGAAGTACTGAAACCAATAAATAAACCGATAATAACATAAAACACCAGTAATTTATTACTAATCTTTTTTTAATATTGTCGTTTTGTTTAGTTTCGCGACTTAATGCGTTTGCACACGTCGAAAGGAAATAAGGAAATCAGCTGCATGCCTGGTGCGGCAATTCAGAATGTCCCTAATGACTCCGCTGTTTCTCACGGACACGGGTCACTTTGCTAATTTTGAATTCCCGCGTCAAGCATGAAACTGCTTACTTCTCTATGCGCGCATTGAGCCGCAGAGAAGAAAACAAAAGTAACAGCAACCTTGCTCAAGTCCATGTTTCGAATGCTACGCTCCAACTTTGGATATTCGAGTTTCACTTGACACAACTGGTCGCTAACCGATTTGCGCAATCTGTGAGTTTATGAAATACACGGCAAAGTGGTGAAAAACTGAAAAAGAAGTTACTCAATTCAGTGCCACCAAGAATACAATGCAACGTTACATTGCACTAAGTTTTTGAAGAAAAATTATTTTAGATTTATTTATTGGAACGTGTTGAACCGCAATGACATTAATTGCTTTCAAAACGCCCGTTTGTCACAGGCACTAGGAGTTCAGCTCATTCACAAGACCAGTTCATACTGACGCATGCTGACGTACGTAAAGGCACGTCTCCACGGACGAAGAATACGCAATAACACGAGACATGACGTGACGTGCCGTATCCGCAGACGTCAGTACGAACGGACCTTTACGTAACTTTTTTCACGCATGAAGGAATGAACCAAACTGAAAGTCTTCAAGTCGAGTGCTTGTTTCCAGGGCACATGATGACGTCATTTCGGTCGTTCACGTTCGAAAAAACATGCCATATACACAGTTTCGGTGAGCGCATTTTAGTGCAGTACACAGCACAAAGCCAGGCAGGTGAGCACGGAGCAGCGCACTTACTCGCCAACAGCCTTGTGCAGTTTCGCGCGTGCACAGCCGAGCACTTGCCGCTGGTAGACGCCGACGCTGCTGTCGGTCAACTCGGCGTACTCGTGCTGTCGGGCGTCCGTCTGCGTTGTGCGCACGACACAAAATCGAACACATTCAAGATTCAACACTGCTACACTTTGAACCGGTAAACAGGAAGCGAGCAACGCGCAAAAAAGAAATGATGATGCTAAGCGGCATTCATGAAGCAACATTTAGTGACGCATAGCTTCGCGTCACTGAATACTGCTTCATGAATGCCCCTTTGCTGTGGTAAAAACTGCAAATCGGTAGGCAATCAGCTGGTCGGTTGTTGTTGCAACGACAAATGTGCTATCACGGCCCAGGAGATCGCGGCCCAGACTATCGCGGCCGAAGCATCGCGGCCTGAACGATCGCGGCCTGGGACGATCGCGGCCTGGGACGATCTCGCCCTCGGACGATCGCGGCCTGGG
This sequence comes from Theristus sp. LFF4_11, assembly GCA_030248135.1. NCBI lineage: Eukaryota > Metazoa > Nematoda > Chromadorea > Monhysterida > Xyalidae > Theristus > Theristus sp. LFF4_11. The sequence goes on along the minus strand of JASANC010002495.1, from coordinate 61,732 downwards.
ACGATCGCGGCCTGGGACGATCTCGCCCTCGGACGATCGCAGCCTGGGACGATCGCGGCCTGGGACGATCTCGCCCTCGGACGATCGCAGCCTGGGACGATAGCGGCCTGGGACGATCTCGCCCTCGGACGATCGCGGCCTGGGACGATCGCGGCCTGGGACGATCACGGCCTGGGACGATCTCGCCCTCGGACGATCGCGGCCTGGGACGATCGCGGCCTGGGACGATCTCGCCCTCGGACGATCGCGGCCTGGGACGATCGCGGCCTGGGACGATCGCGGCCTGGGATGATAACGGCCTGGGACGATCGCGGCCTGGGACGATCGCGGCCTGGGACGATCTCGCCCTCGGACGATCGCAGCCTGGGAGGATCACGGCCTGGGACGATCGCGGCCTGGGACGATCGGGGCCTGGGATGATCACGGCCTGGGACGATCGCGGCCTGGGACGATCGCGGCCTGGGAGGATCGCAGCCTGGGAGGATCACGGCCAAAGTTTTCATGCCTTGTCATATATCCAGATGAGACTGGCAATTTATCACATACATGTGGCAGTCACCGTGCATTGCGTATGTATATGAAACTGTGCTACTCAAAGCTACTCGCATTGATTTTAAAACTAAATTTATTAATGTTATTTATTGCTCATGTTCGTTTGTTGTTTGTAGCGGTTTAGCTATCTATCTATTTAATTTCAAAATTTTGACCGCCCCCTCCCCCAAAGTCACATGCACACCCGCGCCTCCCCCCTTAAAAATTTACAGCTGTCTATCTGGAAAATTTGCTCCAGTTATCAATATCGCTGAATTGCTGAAAGCATGCTAAAAAAAAACAAAAAAGAACAAAAGTAGCTGCTCTGCTCGGCGATGTGTGGCGCACGTCTTCGTCAGCGTCGTTGCAGAGCGGGACTTGCGAGTTGAACTGGCTCCGCCAACCTTGCTCTCTTTTGCATTCACTTCTGCTCTCGAGCCTCGATCGTTGTTTGTCCTCGGTGTTTCTCCTTTCTGTCATTTTCTTTTTTCTCCCTCTTCTCCCCCTCCTTCCCTTCCCTCCCCCCACCCCCCCTTTATCTCCGCCCCCTTACCCCCCTACCCCCCTACACCCTCCCCTTCTTACCCCCCCTACATCCCCCCTTACCCCCCTCCTTACCCCCTACTCCCTCTTACCCCCCCCCCCGCTTACCCGCTTACCCCCGGACCATCCCCTCCTCCCCACCCACTTCTCCTCCCCAGTTCCACTCTCCCTTCCCTCTCTCTCCTGGAAGGACGTTTCGTCGACGCACGTGCTACCGCCGGTGCAGAGGGTGCCCTCAGTTGTACCGCTCAGATCACAGCTGTCGAGCCTTCCCTCTCATCCTGGAAGGTCGTTTCGTCGACGCACGTGCTACTGCCGGTGCAGAGGGTGCCCTCAGTTGTACCGCTCAGATCACAGCTGTCGAGCCTTCCCTCTCCTCCTGGAAGGTCGTTTCGTCGACGCACGTGCTGCCGCCGGTGCAGAGAGTGCCCTCAGTTGACCGCTCCAGTCACAGCTGTCGAGCCTTCCCTCTCCACCTGGAAGGTCGTTTCGTCGACGCACGCGCTTGCCGCCGGTGCAGAGAGTGCCCTCAGTTGAACCGCCCAGATCACAGCTGTCGAGCCTTCCCTCTCATCCTGGAAGGTCGTTTCGTCGACGCACGTGCTACCGCCGGTGCAGAGAGTGCCCCTCAGTTGAACTGCCCGATCACAGCTGTCGAGCCTTCCCTCTCCACCTGGAAGGTCGTTTCGTCGACGCACGTGCTGCCGCCGGTGCAGAGAGTGCCCTCAGTTGAACCTCCAAGATAAAAGCTGTCGAGCCTTCCCTCTCATCCTGGAAGTTCGTTTCGTCGACGCACTTGCTGACGCCGGTGCAGAGGGTGCCCTCAGTTGAACCGCCCAGATCACAGCTGTCGAGCCTTTCCTCTCATCCTGGAAGGTTGTTTCGTCGACGCACGTGCTGCCGCCGGTGCAGAGAGTGCCCTCAGTTGAACCGCCCAGATCACAGCTGTCGAGCCTTCCCTCTCCACCTGGAAGGTCGTTTCGTCGACGCACGTGCTGCCGCCGGTGCAGAGAGTGCCCTCAGTTGAACCGCCCAGATCACAGCTGTCGAGCCTTCCCTCTCATCCTGGAAGGTCGTTTCGTCGACGCACGTGCTGCCGCCGGTGCAGAGGGTGCCCTCAGTTGAACCGCCCAGATCACAGCTGTCGAGCCTTTCCTCTCATCCGGGAAGGTTGTTTCGTCGACGCACGTGCTGCCGCCGGTGCAGAGAGTGCCCTCAGTTGAACCGCCCAGATCACAGCTGTCGAGCCTTCCCTCTCATCCTGGAAGGTCGTTTCGTCGACGCACGTGCTGCCGCCGGTGCAGAGGGTGCCCTCAGTTGCACCGCCCAGATCACAGCTGTCGAGCCTTCCCTCTCCTCCTGGAAGGTCGTTTCGTCGACGCACGTGCTGCCGCCGGTGCAGAGGGTGCCCTCAGTTGTACCGCTCAGATCACAGCTGTCGAGCCTTCCCTCTCCTCCTGGAAGGTCGTTTCGTCGACGCACGTGCTGCCGCCGGTGCAGAGAGTGCCCTCAGTTGCACCGCCCAGATCACAGCTGTCGAGCCTTCCCTCTCCTCCTGGAAGGTCGTTTCGTCGACGCACGTGCTGCCGCCGGTGCAGAGGGTGCCCTCAGTTGTACCGCCCAGATCACAGCTGTCGAGCCTTCCCTCTCCTCCTGGAAGGTCGTTTCGTCGACGCACGTGCTGCCGCCGGTGCAGAGGGTGCCCTCAGTTGCACAGCCCGGATCACAGCTGTCGAGCACGTTGTTTGGACTGGTGTTCTTCCTGGGCCTCCATCTTTGAAACTGAGCGGTTTTCGCTTGCTTATATACGATTTCTGACTCCCAATTAACGCCCTACTTTGTTAATTGCAGTGCAATTACTGCTCAATTTTTCGAGTTAATAGATTAGTAGACAAATTATTAGAACCATATTTTGCGTTGTAACCGTGGGGCAACTAGAGAAAATTGCGCTGATAATTGCAGCAAAATGTCGACGTTTTGTTGCGATAATTGCGGAAAGATTGCAAAATTGGTGGTTGTTGCGTTAATTAGACCAGAACGTGTGCTATAAAAACAAGAAATCTAGAACGTAGAGCTCCATTGTGTCTCATCAGCAATCATCAAATCACCAATGGAACATCAAGGCCTCGGACCTCAGCGAAGTTGAACAGCGACTCATCATCGTCACCCCTGCGAGGCGACGGGAGCGGCCCCCAACCGGCCATCCCCATCTGGCGTGCCTGCAGCTACACGGACACACCGGTTGCAGTGCACCAGCAGCGTCCAAACGAGCCTTCGAGACGCCGGAAGGTAGCGATCATCGGCAGAGTCGCAGCTTCTGTCATCGTTCTCATCGACCGCTTGCACCGGCAGCGAACAGGACGATCGTCCCAGCCCGCGATCGTCCCAGCCCGCGATCGTCCGAGGCCGCGATCGTCCAGGCCGCGATCGTCCGAGGCCGCGATCGTCCATGCCGCGATCGTCCGAGGCCGCGATCGTCCAGGCCGCGATCGTCCGAGGCCGCGATCGTCCAGGCCGCGATCGTCCGAGGCCGCGATCGTCCAGGCCGCGATCGTCCAGGCCGCGATCGTCCAGGCCGCGATCTTTCAGGCCGCGATCTTTCAGGCCGCGATACTTCGGCCGCGATCTTTCAGCCCGCGATACTTCGGCCGCGATCTTTCAGGCCGCGATACTTCGGCCGCGATCTTTCAGGCCGCGATACTTCGGCCGCGATCTTTCAGGCCGCGATACTTCGGCCGCGATCTTTCAGGCCGCGATCTAACGCACGCCTGTTGCAACTGGTACCGTCCAGCTCGATGCGCAACCAATGAGCATGCCAGAATGCGCACAAGTTGAACATGTTTCACAGTTGGACTGTTGTATATCGAAACTTCACGAATCTCGCGACGTCCAAGAAAGAACCACCTGAAACTGAGGCGCCGCCGCGTTCGTGTACAACGCCAAACGGAACGCGGCATCGTCAAATTCGGGCGTGCATGGGCGATTCGGCGATCGAGCGGCACTGTCGTCAAAACGCTCGTCATCGGAGCCGCTGGCACTGCTGCCGTCGTTGCTGTCGCTGCTGGCGTCGTCTGAAAATGAATGCGTTTGTTTGTTGGGGTTATAAAACGTGTGTCAGTTTATTTTTTTAAAGTCATGTGTCACTTTGTTTATTTTAAGTCATGTGTCACTTTGTCTAGTGTCACTTTGTTTATTTTAAGTCATGTGTCACTTTGTCTAGCGTCACTTTGTTTATTTTAAGTCATGTGTCACTTTGACCTTGCACCCTGAAAAAAGCTGCCATGTTTAACCGGCCATACCGTATGGTATGCGTATACGGCACGACATGGCCCGTCACGTCTCGTGTTTTTAGCACACTCAGGTCTCGTGTCAATGCATAGTACCGTCCGTGAAGACGTACATCAGCACACGCCAGTGTGAATTGGCGTTTGGCACGTTTTAGACAATGAGCACTCCCCTCGCACTCGACCAACCTTGGCTGCACGCGTGCAACGACCGATCCCACCGTTGCAGCGGCTGCGCGTGCGTCTCAATCGCGTCACCGGGCGCCCACTCGCCGAGTGTCGTATCGGCTGCATTTAATTCGTCCTCACCATCGTCTGGAGTCTGCACTCGAATTGCCGGCGCTTGATCGGCCGAGTTGTCGTCGTCATAGTTCGCGTTGTCGGTTGATTGATTCGCTGAAAGACAAATGATTTTTAACGATCAGGATTTCAAGAGATTGAATATGTTTGCGAGGTGATGACGATTGCACTGGTGCATTGCTCGATTGAACAAACATTGAAACATTGCAACGTCGCACGTTGTCACGTACGGTCTGTGCATGCCGACGTACGTGCATACGGCACGGCACGTCACGTCGTGGTCTCGTGTTTCAGCGTGGCAACCGGCCATGCCGACGTATTGCACGTACGCCGCGTCAGGTCAGGTGTCGTGTGATTTCATAACACTACCGTCCATGGAGGCGTGCCTTTGACGGACGCCAGCATGTGTGGACGAGCCTTCATACAATGTGAACCAACCAGCAGTGACCGGTTGGCGAGTTGGCCGGTGCTGCGGCTGAGAGTTCGTCGTCTGGCCTCGGTATCGTTTGCGGCGCTCCGAAGGCGACGCGACGAACGACACGGACGCGTCCAAACTGCGCCTGATACGGCGTTGCAAATCGCGCAGCTCGCGATCCTTGATCGGAGTGTTTTTTTCAATTCGGTACAGTATTACATTTTTTTTGGTTTCTGCGACTCAATGGGTCTGCAGACGAGGAAAGAAAACTAGTTTCAAGCTTTATACGGCCAGTTTAAATAGCCTAAGTGACCCGGACCTACTTGGAGGACTCGGATCACTTTACCAATTTTGAATTCCCGCGTCGTGCATGAAACTGTTTACCTATTTATCCGCGCATTAAGTCTCGGGACAAAAATAAAAGATGATAGATGGTTTATGGTTTTGCGACTAAACTCAATGCGCGCATCGGTGCGAAAGGGTTTCTCGCGTGACGCGGGAATTCAAAACGGATGAAGTGACCCGAATTCATAGAGATTCGACCGGATCACTTTGGCAATTTTCGAATTGCCGCATCATGGATTTAACGAAATCACCTTTCGACGTCTTCGCAAACGCATTTTGTCGCAGAACCAAAAAGATAAATAACAACACGTGTTGCATGTTATACCAAAAGTCGACCAAAACAACTGGCCAAAGCATGCCAAAGATTGCGTGTTTTTCACAAAGAGCAATTTAACAACCCACAAACGGATCCAGTCTAGCCGGGGCGTAATCGCCCGAATCGGTCGTGTTATCGGAGCTACGCTGCATGTAGGTTGGCGGAGAGATGTCCATTAGATTCTCCACGACCGACGCCGAAGTTCCGCCGGACGGTGCCTTCAACTAAAAAACAAGAACGATAAAAAGAAAACGTTGCAAAAAACACAAATTTTTCTCTCCCAGTAAGAGGAAACCGTTCAAATTCAGCCAGTTGTTTTCGGAACCAACTCGAAATTCAAATGGGAGCGACTGACAAAAAAAAACGAAACTTGAGCGGCCCGCTTCAAACTTTCTCACAGGCCTAATGCGCCTCTGAACGCACAATTCAATCATCCAGCCAGCTTCACATGTACCAACGACACGCATAAGAAAAAAGAAAAAAAAGAAAACACAAAACAAACAACTGAAACGTAAACTCAAGTAAAGCAGTTCTGCCTGAAAGATTCCAAGAGCACCGCACGCACACACCACACAAACACGGACAGACCGTGGCCATGCGCTGTTGTTGTTGCTCGAGCGGCGGCAGGTCAGCGGCGGCGAGTCGCGCGGCCAGCGCCCGCCGATGCGGACTGGGGGTGGCGCCGACGCGGGCGCGTTTCAGCTGCACAGCGACCGGACTCGGCGTGGTGACGTTGACAGCGGCAAGCGCAGGGGCTGCGAATGTTGTCGGCGCCGGCGGTGACCTGCTGCGCGTGTCGTTCGTCTGCGAGAACGAGTCAAACGCATACATTTCATTTCAATTGTGGCTTTTCTTCGCAACCCAGGAAACTCCGAGAAAACTGTGAGAACACCGTATAATTACGGTGACTAAATAGTGTGCTGATTTGGTCCAGTTCATGCCATGCTTCTGTGGCGTCAGCCAAAATATATACAGGGTGGTACAGGTCGCAGGAAAAAGTGGATAACTCGCCAACAATTCAACCTTTTTTTACAAAATTTGAATTTCACTGCCCGAAAGAATAAACTTAGATGTGTGCTAAATCCGGTAAATGAAACCTGTTGAACCTGTAAATGAAGCCAAGCAACCTGTTGCTCACGGCTGATGTTCTGCTGGCCATCTTGCACATTATCAGCAACAACATGGTCAGTTTCATTGATCGTCGTCGGCACGGCACGGGTCATTCCCATCGCATTGCTCGTGTTCAGCAAATTTCTGCTGACGTTTGCTGACAGCGTTAAGCAATCAACATTATTCACTGATTGGCTGTGCTTCTGCGACGCGCAACGTGTCAACTCCATTGGTTGGCTGCTTTGAATTCGGCTTTCATTTCGGTCGCAAACAAGTGGGTCTTGTGAACTTGGCGTCGACACTTGATTCATACCAATCGCATTGCTCGTGTTCAGCAAATTTCTGCTGACGTTTGCTGACAGCGTCGAACAGTCGACTGCATTCGCTGATTGGCTGTGCTTCTGCGACGCGCAACGTGTCATCTCCATTGGTTGGCTGCTCTGAAAATGGCTTTCATTTCTCGCGCTGACATTTCGCTCCTGTGTACTGTGCATCAGCGCTCGTGTCATCTCCATGCCCGTTTCGTTTCCGGTTTCAGCAGTACAACTTTTCGTCGTCGACGTGTTCAAATGCAATGTCGCCTTCGTCAGCTCCATCGCGCTGCGTGTACGGTTGTCAGATCGGTTGATCAAGTTGATCGGACTTTCGACATTCTCGAGTCTCAAGTGTCGTTGCTCCTCTTCGCTGTTGTCTCGGGTGAACTGACTCTCGAACTGGTCCTGGTCTGCGACCGGCTGCTGCTTGTCTCGGCCCGGGACTGTGTCGTTGTAGCACACAACGCCCGTCATCGTGATGCTCATGTCATCGGCTGGTTCGGTTCGTTGTGGCGATGTGGGTGGCTCGCTGAAGTCATTCTCCGATTTCGGCTGTCGGCGCTGCTGAGCGTCCGCCGTGCTGCTCAGACGTACCAGGAACTGCTGCGTTTGTTCCTCTGAACAAAAAGGAAAACGTGCGTGACGTCAAGTGCCGAATGAACGGGCCTTTTCGAAATAAACGTTTCCGGTAATGAAACAACAAAAATATTACAGTCAAACTCTAAATTATGGGAATCAACTGATTGGTTGCTGATCACGTGATGCACACTTTCTGTACAGAAATTGCTGTGGAAGCGGAATCGGCTTGGCACAAGAAGTATGCTGTATGCTGTTTGCATCACGTGATCAACAACCAATCAGCGGATTCACTAGAATTTCACTATAATAAAGCGTTCGAATGTATCTACCATCAATTTTTTAAATTCTGTAACTGAATGCGTGTGCAGAAGTTAAAAGGAAACTAGTGTCGTGGCAATTCAAAGTCACCTAAGTGACTTGGCCCTACTTAGGGGACTCGGATCACTTCACCAATTTTGAATTCGCGCGTCACGCATGAAACTGTTTGCCCATCAATGCGTGCATGGAGTCTCGGCACCAAAATGAAGCATCCTACCAGCGTTGCTCGGCGCACTGCGGTTGGTCTGCTCGCAGACGGCGGACTGATGGCGGCCTTGCGCATCGTGGCTTCCATCCAACAGCGCCATCGACTGCTCGCCACGCGTTGTGTGTGCGCTTGCCGCGCGTGTCATGTCCATCATCATGGACGCCTGCTTTTTATTGAATGCAACTTTTTTACGCAAGAATAGTTTTACGGAATGACCGAGTAAACATGGCAGCTTTTTTCAGGGTGCAAGGAGCGCGCGAAATTTGAATGAAAGAAAATAGACGTTCAGAAACCAACATGTGTGCCAAATTTGACGTGTTTTTTTAGACTAATGGATTCTTCGTGTTATTATGTTCATTCTTGCTCCCTTGAACACATGATTAGGAGTTATGTTGGCATTTTTGAAAAAGACAACTCCTAGTCTGCGACGGATCCCGCCTTGACGGGCTGCCTTTTTTATTCGGCCATACTGTACGTATGAACCAGACCCATGTGTGACGGTGTGGTGAACGTGGCCAGTTGGCAACATGCGGTGCGCATGACGAAACATTTGTGCCCAATGTGCACCACTGCATGGTGGCAATTTGCACCATGGTTCGCCACCCTGTCGCATGGCATGATCTGAATTGATTGCAGTGCACTCTGCTACTATAACACAGCAACGTTGCACGCTACTAACCAGTAACCACAAACACACGCGTGCACACATGTGATATGATTACAACAGCGTAGCGTGATTGTCGGTGTGGCTGCGCAACAATCACTCGGTTATAAACACAGTGGCACGCATCGTATTCAGACTAGGACTTGAGCGCGAGACGAAAACTATCAAACTGAATGCTGACAGTTTCACCTGAATGTGCGGATCGCCCACTAAAACTGATTTGTCGCCGTTTTGTCGGCGTAGCTGTGTGTCGCCTGCGCCTCTACGGTCATTCAAGGACCGCCCGGTCTGCTCTTCTGAAACGTCGTAGCATGCTTTTGTTTGGCACACGCAGGTTTCTTGCTTTCTGACCGACAACCAAAATGCAAAGTTCATTCCTCATCCATCTAATCAGTCAATTAAATGTGCCATTGGACGATCTATAATTACCAGGCAATCAGCTGAATGACAAGATTGACTGGCTCACTGATTGGCCCAACCGCAGCTCACTCAACACACACATCCAATCAGCAAGCCAGATTCAAATGCCATAATGCCAAAAAAACCAACAAATCTGCTTGGATCTACTCTCTACAAGTACAGGGTGTGCACGCAACCATTGACAGTGGAAACATGATTGGCTCGATCGACTGCAGTTGCAGCGCGTGTAATGTCCATCATCATCGACGCCTGCAAGTTTGGATCACCCTGTAGCACGTCGGTCTGCTGTGGCTTCCGTTTCGGTGCAGCCGTCGCACTCAGACGCGTCAGAAAGTGACGTGTCTCTTCTGAGAATGCATTGAACTTTTCCGCAAGAAAAAAAAACAAGCGACGCTGTGCGGTTCCCGTTCTGCTAATCCGACAACCAGAAATACGCATCAAATAAACGATAAGAATCAGCTATAAACGCGAACGCTGTTATGTTTCGACGCATGGCGGTTCAGCCAATCGCTTTTTTGAGTTGCACGTCTTCATCAACCTTTTCAACCGGAAATACGTCGCGACACCGAAACGCACCACAATTTTCATCGCCGTCCGCTGTGGCGGCCCCGACGCGCGTCACGTCCATCACCATGGACGCCTGAATGTTTGCGTCGGCAGCAAGCACATCCGATGTCAGCGGCTCGCGTTGTTGTGTCTGTGCCCGTTGTTGTTGTGGTGCAGAGACACTGACACACGCACTCAGCTCCATGTCAGATGTCTCGCTCGGCGCCGCAGTCGATTGGTCTCGCGAAAAGTGCGCCGTCGGAAATCATATAAATCCGGGTTCATTTTTTCGCAACAATGCGAGCGTTTGAAAAAAAACCGTCTCAAAAGAAGGCATTTTGCACGCGGAAAACTCAGAGTGAGCTGAATAACAGCGATTCAGAAAATATAGCCTGCAAGCTGACTGGTCAGTGATCACGTGATGCATGCTCTCTGTGCAGGCATTGCTGTCGAGATTGAGTCTGTCCTGCACAGAAAGCGTGCATCATATGATCACCAAACCAACCAATCAACTGACAGCCTATTATTTTGATCGTAGATTCATGTTGCACAGCACAGGCTTCACGTGAGTCGGGCGGTCACCTGTTGTTGGTGTTGTTGTTGTTGATGTTGTTGGTGTTGTCTCGGTTGTCTGTTTGTAACGATGTGGCGAACGTTGATCGATCGATCCTCCTCCTCACAATCACCAGCCATTGACATTGCCATTGTTGTGCGCGTTGTCTCGTCCACAACGCACGACTTCTCCAAGCCCCAGCGCACTGAACCAGTTCAATGGACCAGTTTGTTAATGATTGCGTGAAAACTGATCGATTGGCTCCTGAGTTTGTTGAGCATCGAAACACACATTGCTGCCTGCTGGGGTAGCAGTTCCAGCGCGCATGGCATTTCCATCACAGAAAATGCCGAATTGCTAGATAGGTACAACAACACAACAGCATGCGCATCACGCGTTCACCAACCAATCAGCTGTGACACTATACAAATTAGCCAGGGCGACCATAACAAGGCATGTCGGCAGAACGCCGAAGCGAACAGTGCCAGGCCAGGACATACAATGCCAAAACGTGCCCCACTGACATGCGTCCTCCGTGGTGATCACCAGTTTGCGGTGTTGCATCTGCTGCAGTGGCACGTGCGTGCGCGCCGTCCACACAGCCGCAGCAGCCCCGCTCTCCGTCGCAAGTGTCCGGGCACCACTGCTGCTGTCGTACGGTGTCGCTGCAAACGGCGTTGAGTGCGCCTGAAACGGGGCAGGCAAAAAATGTGGCACGCACGATGAAACTTGCGACTGAGTGAAACAAGCCAGTGTTGTTGGTTGGTTGGTGCATCGATCGACATGACAAGACGGACCAAAGGCCGGTTCATACTGACGCATGCTGACCGTACGTCAACGGCACGTCTTCAGTGGACGATGATAGTATGCAACAGCAGTGGATGCACGAGCGACCTGATATGACGTGCCGCACATGCAGACGTCTGTATGAACGGCAGCACGCTAACAACACGAGATTCGACGTGCTATGCCAGTGCCATGCCGTACACCCATACGTCAGTATGAACGCCCTTGCGTGTGTGCTATGGCATGCAGGTGAAGCGGCAGCTGGCCGATTGCCCTTACAGGCCCCACCAAAACAACCAACTTAGCCTCAAATCACAGTTAAAGTTGCGCAATTGAAGCATGAAATTTTGAAAGACCATTTATGTAGCAGAACTTAGCGAGCGCTTAGCTAAACCACAAATACTGCTTCGTGAATGCGCCTTCCAGGTGGGAGAAAACAAGCGACCTGCGGTTTCGCACCCAACTGCGCCATGAAGTTGCGCGTGTGCTCCTGGTCGACATTGATGGTGTCGTCAGCGAGCTCCTGCTGCAGCACGCACGTCTCCTCCATGGACAGATGCGACAAGTGCGTTCGATGAAGCGGTGCCGCTGTGAGTGATGTGATACTGTGGCGAGTTTATTCACGGAAATTTCATGTGCCTGTTTTTGACATCTGAATCGAGCTTTTCTCGGTGACGACTGGACGGCAAATTTTTGGGGCCGGTGTGCGGTGTCATAACGGTTAGTTCCCGCTCGGGACAATACAGTCTGGTTGGCACGGGGAAAAGCGGTGCTCAGATCTCAGATGCGCTGTTGTTCTAAATACCGTACGCAAACTAATTTTTGTCAGAAAAAGATAGAACACACCACACGATTTCTAAATTGCGTGGCCATTTTTAAGTGTGTCCGTAGGTACGCACAAAAAACTAATTGCTAATCCCCCTTAAGGAGTAAGGAAGGGCAGACAGCATTGAACAAATGGACAATCAGCAAAACAAAACTCGTCGGCTTCAAGAACTTGCAGTGTCAACTGTGAAAAAAGTGGACTGACAAAACACCACCACAGACCTGCTGACATTTTGATGACGGGTGACGGTGCATCAGACGGCACGAACACCTCACTGGGACTGTCAGGCGCTGCTTGAAACTGCAGTTCTGCAATTCGTTGTCATGTGATTAGCGAGTGGACACAAAACGCAGCACAATAATGCGACGCACAAAGCAAATCAACTGACCGGAGCTGGTTGCCGCGCTGTGCAGCTCAGTTTCTTGCATGTTCACGCTGCCGTACGTAGTTCGACTGCAACGATGTTTCAAAAATTCTCAATTTATGCGCAAAAAAACCTGCTGGCTGATTTCAGATTTTCAGACTCACTTTGTAGCAGTGCCGGTGTGCTGCTGAGCATGCGAGCTTTCGGTTGAACTGAGACTGTCATGATACGCTGAAGAAAACAAAAAAACCTGTGAAGCAGTTTTTTCTCTGGCAGAAAAATGAGAAAAACGGATCTTTTGTTTAAAATCAACACAAATCAACAGTCGACACATGTTTTCCTGTTTTCTTGAAATATACCTGGCTCTTGAGAATACTTCGGCGAGTGACACTGATCGACGGCAAACTCTCTGAAATGATTTTTTTGAAGTATACCTTAATTTTTTTCTAGTTTTCTTGCAGGTTTTCGTCACTCATTGAAACTGAAAAGGCTGAACACGAAGAAGGGTAAAGAACAGACTAGAAAGAAAAGAACACGCGAGCGAAAATAAAAAAATGCCAACATACTTCACGGTGCGCTGCTCAGCAAAACTAACTCGGCGACTGAACGTTTGTCGTATCGTAGTCGTCGTTGTTGTGATTGTTGGATCATTTTGATCCCCAGGCGGCACGTTTTGTGGTTTCAGAATCTGCAAAAAAATTTTTTAAAGAACCAGGTACCACCAGGCAGGATCGAGATCGAGCCGCTTAAAAGCAAAGGTGGGCGCGCGAAATTGTAGAGAAGCCAATCCAATCATGTTATTGGTTCATATAACCATGTCAACAAAGCGCAACCAATAACGACAAAAAAGACCATTAAGTAATGAAGGTCAAAATGTCAATATTGAATTGAATTGAGATTTTCGGTCAGTGTCAGTCAGTAGTTCGGTCAGAATTGAAAAACAAAAACTCAATCATTTTTTACCGATGAGCGACGTTTTCGACCTGGATTTTTTGTACCACCGCCGCCAAAATTATTCGATTGTGCAGATTGGTGATCGTGATTTTGCATTGTGAATATGTTGACAGATTGCAGTTGCGAACATACAAGAGCACGAGCCGCACAAACACGACACGGAGAAACTGCAGGACCGAAGAATGAGACGAGGGCATAGGGTTGTTAAACAAAAATGAAAATTTTTTTTTAAAAAAAAGTGATTAAAAAAAAACAAAAATGCCGATTTTTTTTTTTAAATTCGAAAAATTTTCCTCTAATATGCTCTGAAAACCTCAATTTTGGCACAATTTTTCGAAAGTTCAACAAAAATTTTCTTTGATTATACCTCGTAAAACCTTTAGCAGTCGATTTTGGGCCGTTTTACCGGGCTGTAGGTCGATCCGGTACCGGTCGATCCGGTACGGTCGATCCGGTACCGGTCGATCCGGTACCGGTCGATCCGGTACCTGGCAATTTTCTAGGGCGGTCGATCCGGTACCGGTCGATCCGGTACTCGGTCGATCCGGTACCAATTGAAATTTTCAGCTGTTTTACGGGTTTTTAGCGTTCAATTCGTTGTGTTTTCGATTTTTCTTTGGTTTCGGTGATTGCGAAACATTTATGCAGCACGGAAAGACATGAAACCGAACACGATTGTTGGACGACGACGACTTGCGACACTTTGTTGGTTTTGGTAATCGTAATCTGATTCTGAAAAAAGCAAAACAAGTGTACCATATGTTTTTTTTATTTTCTGAACCATTTTCCAGAAGAATAAAGCTCTAAGACGGTGAAAATTTGCAAAATTATCAGCTCAGCAAGAAAAGGAGAACAAAATAAAAATATGAAGACTGATTCGGTTCTTTTTTGGAGTTGAGGAAAAATGTCTGTTGTTTTTATTTTCATATTTCCAGCGAAAAAACCTGCGGTAAAATGTTTCAGGCATCAAATAAAATGAGAGAAACGAAGAAAAATGGAAAACAAATCAGAAACAAATTGAATTGAATGCAAAAACAGCTGAAAATTTCAATTGGTACCGGATCGACCGAGTACCGGATCGACCGGTACCGGATCGACCGCCCTAGAAAATTGCCAGGTACCGGATCGACCGGTACCGGATCGACCGGTACCGGATCGACCGTACCGGATCGACCGGTACCGGATCGACCGCATGCCGTTTTACCGACTGATTTTAGGCTTCGACAACATCTGCGATGAAGTTTTTGAGCGTCCCAAAGCTTAGCCTACCATTTCCGATCAGTACCGAAGACGAGGGGGGGTGGGGGGGGGGGGTACACCTAGGGTTAGGGGCTTTGAAAAAAAAAATTTTTTTTATTTTTTTTTTCGTTTTTTTTTTAAAAAAAAATTTGGATTTTTTTTTCAAACTTAAAAAAAAATTTGAAAATTTTTTCTTCTACTTTGCTCTGAAAATTCGATTTATGGCATAATTTTTTGAAAGTTCAAACCAAATTTTCTTCCCAACTTCTTTGTGTGCTTAGGTAAATGTCATTATTTGGTCATTTTGACCGACGTACTCCATGTTTTTCGATTTGGATGAAATGAAAAAGCGTTGAAATGACTTAACTGAATTGAAATATCGTTTCAGAAATCGTTTTCTTGCAACTTAGAACATGTTTTTCAGTCGGTAGGCCATGATATCTTGTTGATTGGCGTATGTTATAGGTCTACAATGGAGTTGTGCGATATATTGTTAAACAATTTGAGCGGAGATGTTGGTTAATACCACATCACACGACCGTTTTTCAGATACCCGATAACATGGCCACATGTTAAAACTTGCGTGCTGAGCTAAACTAACGTGTTAAACTTGCGTCTGTCAGTTGCCCGCAACGTGATCGCGAAATCATGGTACGTGTTTTCGATACGATGATTTGAAGAGTGGGCTCTCGCCATGTGGCAGATAGCATAGCTGGTTGAACCTGAAAGTAAGTGTCTTGGGGGGGGCGACCGGGTCGACAGGGGTTGCCGACTTAGCTACAGCAAACAGGAATTTTTGAACACAGTCAAATTTTGGTAATTTTCTAAAGAGGAACCACTAAGAACGGTTCAATATTCAAGTACACGTGAAAAATTGCCCTGTTTTACTGTTGAAAATGCAACTTTCCCTCTATGAAATGGACATAATTTCAATAAAACACGATTTTCGCTCTTATAGTTTCCCGGATCGTTCTGAAAATAGTCTAGATGAACTCAGCTCGACGAGACGCTTCGAACGAACCTAACTTGTAAATTTTTTTTTTTTTGAAAAATTTTTTTTTTAATTTAAAAAAAAACCGGATTTTTTTTCCCCTAACCCTACGTACACCTAGGGTTAGGGGAAAAAAAATCCGGATTTTTTTTTAAATTAAAAAAAAATTTTTTTTTTAATTTTTTTTTACAAGTTAGGTTTGTTCGAAGCGTCTCGTCGAGCTGAGTTCATCTAGACTATTTTCAGAACGATCCGGAAAACTATAAGAGCGAAAATCGTGTTTTATTGAAATTATGTCCATTTCATAGAGGGAAAGTTGCATTTTCAACAGTAAAACAGGACAATTTTCGACGTGTACTTGAATATTGAACCGTTCTTAGTTGTTCCTCTTTAGAAAATTACCAAAATTTGACTGTGTTCAAAAATTCCTGTTTGCTGTAGCTAAGTCGGCAACCGGCAACCCCTGTCGACTCGGTCGCCCCCCCCCCCCAAGACACTTACTTTCAGGTTCAACCAGCTATGCTATCTGCCACATGGCGAGAGCCCACTCTTCAAATCATCGTATCGAAAACACGTACCATGATTTCGCGATCACGTTGCGGGCAACTGACAGACGCAAGTTTAACACGTTAGTTTAGCTCAGCACGCAAGTTTTAACATGTGGCCATGTTATCGGGTATCTGAAAAACGGTCGTGTGATGTGGTATTAACCAACATCTCCGCTCCAATTGTTTAACAATATATCGCACAACTCCATTGTAGACCTATAACATACGCCAATCAACAAAATATCATGTTCATCTCATGGCCTACCGACTGAAAAAACATGTTCTAAGTTGCAAGAAAACGATTTCTGAAACGATATTTCAATTCAGTTAAGTCATTTCAACGCTAAAAATTGACTCTACAGTCGAACTAGGGTTAGGGGCTTTGAAAAAAAATTTTTTTTTTAATTTTTTTTTCGTTTTTTTTTTTTAAATTTGGATTTTTTTTTCAAACTTAAAAAAAAATTTTGAAAATTTTTTCTTCTACTTTGCTCTGAAAATTCGATTTATGGCATAATTTTTTGAAGTTCAAACCAAATTTTCTTCCCAACTTCTTTGTGTGCTTAGGTAAATGTCATTATTTGGTCATTTTGACCGACGTACTCCATGTTTTTCGATTTGGATGACTTCTAGAGTCAATTTTTAGCGTTGAAATGACTTAACTGAATTGAAATATCGTTTCAGAAATCGTTTTCTTGCAACTTAGAACATGTTTTTCAGTCGGTAGGCCATGATATCTTGTTGATTGGCGTATGTTATAGGTCTACAATGGAGTTGTGCGATATATTGTTAAACAATTTGAGCGGAGATGTTGGTTAATACCACATCACACGACCGTTTTTCAGATACCCGATAACATGGCCACATGTTAAAACTTGCGTGCTGAGCTAAACTAACGTGTTAAACTTGCGTCTGTCAGTTGCCCGCAACGTGATCGCGAAATCATGGTACGTGTTTTCGATACGATGATTTGAAGAGTGGGCTCTCGCCATGTGGCAGATAGCATAGCTGGTTGAACCTGAAAGTAAGTGTCTTGGGGGGGGGGGGGGCGACCGGGTCGACAGGGGTTGCCGACTTAGCTACAGCAAACAGGAATTTTTGAACACAGTCAAATTTTGGTAATTTTCTAAAGAGGAACCACTAAGAACGGTTCAATATTCAAGTACACGTGAAAAATTGCCCTGTTTTACTGTTGAAAATGCAACTTTCCCTCTATGAAATGGACATAATTTCAATAAAACACGATTTTCGCTCTTATAGTTTCCCGGATCGTTCTGAAAATAGTCTAGATGAACTCAGCTCGACGAGACGCTTCGAACGAACCTAACTTGTAAAAAAAAATTTAAAAAAAAATTTTTTTTTTAATTTAAAAAAAAAATCCGGATTTTTTTTCCCTAACCCTAAGTCGAACTCACTAAAATGTGGAATCAGCTGATTGGTCGACCGAGCGGAGGCTGCTCACACTCCGCACCGTTCTTTTTTCGTGGATTTGGATTTTATTGAAACGTGTTTCTTTTGAATGAGTGTGAATTTCCAGCACCCTTTCCATGCTAAAAATAAACTCAAAGGGTTGGAGAACTGCGAAATTCAATTTTTTTATTCAACAGCTCAAATTGCATTTTTTTACTGACGACGACGACGACGACGTCGTCGCTTAATTTTTACGTGTGAACTGAAAGACAAAAGCCTGAAATGAGTGCGCTGTGTAGCCAGCTGAAGGGGGTTTCATTCCTAGCTGACCGATCGACATGCGTCCGCAATTTGAAAAAAATGCGTTCCGACTTCGCGGACGACGACGACACGACGACGACTTTGCTTTCATTTTTCATTTTCACCGTTTTCAAGTTGTTTTTGGCTGCTGTGTTCATTTACTTGGTGCACGCAGCAAACCATGCACAGCGCACTCCTTTCAGGCTTTTATTTTTCAGTCCACACGCAAAAATTAAGCGACGACGACGTCGTCGTCATTAAACAAAAAATACATTTTGAGTTGAGCTGTGGCATAAAAATTTTCTAAATTTCGCGGTCTCTAACCTTTGAGTTTATTTTTAGCACAAAAAGGGTGCTGGAAATTCATAAAAACACGTTTCAATAAAATCCAAATCCACGAAAAAAGAACGGTGCGGAGTGTGAGCAGCCTCCGCTCGGTCGACCAATCAGCTGATTCCACATTTTAGTGAGTTCGACTGTAGAAGTCATCCAAATCGAAAAACATGGAGTACGTCGGTCAAAATGACCAAATAAGGACATGTACCTAAGCACACAAAGAAGTTGGGAAGAAAATTTGGTTTGAACTTTCAAAAAATTATGCCATAAATCGAATTTTCAGAGCAAAGTAGAAGAAAAATTTTTCAAATTTTTTTTTTAAGTTTGAAAAAAAAATCCAAATTTTTTTTTTTAAAAACGAAAAAAAAATTTTTTTTCAAAGCCCCTAACCCTAGGTACACCCCCCCCGAGCACCCGAGACCCCCGCGTGGGGTGGGTGGGGGGGTCACGCGACACCCACCCCCCAAAACCTGACACTGGACCATCCACACCCCCCTCGAAATTTGCTAGACACCCCCCCCCCCCCCCCCCCCCAAGATGGACCAAAGTAACAGTGACACCCCCCAAAAATTTTCTCGGACCACCCAAAAATCATGAATTTTTGCTCAAAAATCATGATTTTTTGTCTTTAAAGTCTATAATACAAGCTAAATATATGATAACTTGACATTCTTCATTGTAATTTCAAAGATTTTGCAGCAAAATTTAGCGTTTTTCCTTCAAAATTTAAGCGAAAAAATCTCATGGGTGGGGGGGGGGTGGGCACCCCCCCAGAAAATTTTCTCCACTCGTGCCCCCCCCCCTGGCCCACGCCTGGGGGGGGGGGGGGTGTCACTGTACCATGACTGACACCCCCCACAGAAAAATTTCCGGCCCCCCCCCCCCCCGTGACGACACCCCCCCCCCCTCGAAAATTTGCTTTCGCCTTCGGTACTGTTTCCGATGCAGATAAGGTGACGATTAGCCTCGCAGAGCGTCCGATTGTGCTCGCTGCACCGTTTGCAAGCGCTACGTTGTCTGGTTGCTGCTTCGTGTCGTGTCGTCGCGACACCATCAGAAGAATTGATCGAATTTCAAGGCGGTATGTTTGTCTTCACTTTAGCATTAGCTTAGCTGGGGACAATTAGTGACGTTTTGGAGGTCAAAACACAAGAAGAGGCATGGTGACGGTTTGGAAAAGGGGTAATTGAGGTCACCAAAACAAAATCTGCAAAGTTCCGCCATACGGGTGTCATTCGGGAGGCGCTTGCATATCATATGTGGTTCTTCGGACTCCCTGATTGATTCAGCACAACTTTGATTTTTGAAATTTTTAAAAAAAAAATTAAAAAAAAAACAAAAATGACGATTTTTGTTTTTTTTTAACAACCCTACGAGGGCAGGGAGAGGGAGCAGAGTAGCAGCAGGCAGGCGCACACGGCGACGCTTGAAGTTGAAGGAAGAACCTGAAGTGAAGTGAAGCCTGATATTTTTGTGCAGCTCCTTTTCCCTTTTTTTCAATTCAATTCAAGCTTTCCCCAGTGCTAGCAGTCCCCCTCGCATTCTGTAGGTGTATGCTCCATCACCGTTCCTTTCCTCTCCTCTACGTCCACCCACCCCTAAAGTTTCATTACTGAAGCGCACGCCCACGGGCATCGGCATGCTCAGAAACATTGGGATCAGGGATCAGCTCCAGCTCCGGTTTAGTTTTGTAGTTTTACGAAATAAGACGAGATGTTTTTAAATTTCCCGCCATTTAACGTGTGGGGACACTCGCGCTGGTTACCTAACATTGTTAAACCAAAAGGTTTAGAGTCGTTGTAGGTTCCTAATCGGGGTTGCGTAAAAAAACACCATGGTGTAAAAAAACACCATGCGATATAAAAACCATGTGTATAAAAACACCATGGTATTTTTCAAAATGGGAAATGCTAAAAACACCATGCACATAAAAACACCACAATTATTAATTCTACTGAAAATCACATGGAAACGACTTATGTGGGCGAAAATTGAATCAGATTTGATGAAAACAACTTGAAATGACCACAAATGAGTGTGGTTGTCATCGTTGAATTGGTCAGGTCCCCCAGATCACGATTTCCTCGGCCGATTTCGACGATCGACGGCTCAATCAACTCAGCAGGGCATCCGGAACACGGTGATGTGTCGTTTATGGTTAGTTTTTGTTTCATTCAACAATGGTTCGTGTGCAATAAAAAATTTATGAAAAAACACACAACACCAATTTATGGTGGTGTGTGAGTTTTTCGATTTTCAGAAAACCGCCGAAACATACCACAAACGACACATCATCGTGTTCCGGATGCTCCGCTGAGTTGATTGAGCCGTCGATAGTCTAAATCGGCCGAGGAAATCGTGATCTCGGCGACGTTATGTGTTGGCAATACGTGCGTTTTACGTCATGTGTCTTGTGCGCCGACCTGTCACGAGACTTTGCCGGCGCTGTGCTCGACCGATTTCGACGATCGATGGCTCAATCAACTCAGCAGAGCATCAGGAACACGATGACGTGTCGTTTGTGGTTTGTTTCGGCGGTTTTCTGAAAGTCGAAAAAATCACACACCACCATAAATTGGTGTTGTGTGTTTTTTCATAAATTTTTTATTGCACACCAACCAATGTTCAGTGAAACAAAAACATACCACAAACGACACATCATCGTGTTCCGGATGCTCCGCTGAGTTGATTGAGCCGTCGATCGTCGAAATCGGCCGAGGAAATCGTGATCTCGGCGACGTTATGTGTTGGCAATACGTGCGTTTTACGTCATGTGTCTTGTGCGCCGACCTGTCACGCGACTCTGCCGGCGCTGTGCTCGACCGATTTCGACGATCGATGGCTCAATCAACTCAGCAAAACATCGGGAACACGGTGATATGTTGTTTGTGGTTTGTTTCGGCGGTTTTCTGAAAATCGAAAAAACTCACAAATCACAATAAATTGGTGTTTTTTGTTTTTTCACAAAATTTTTATTGCACATCAACCAATGTTCAATGAAACAAAAACTTACCACAAACGACACATCAGCGTGTTCCGGATGCTCTGCTGAGTTGATTGAGCTATCGATCGTCGAAATCGGCCGAGGAAATCGTGATCTAGGCGACATAGTTGTTCTAGGGGGAGGGGGCTGGGGGGGGCGGGCGCGCCCCCCCCCCCCCCCCAAAAAATTTTTTTCGAATATATCTCTATCTGAGAAAGTTTTTCGGCTCAGTTATTTTCTAAAAAATGTTCAATGTTCAGCGTTTATTTCCACACGCAGCATCAACAGCAAAAAAAAATTTTGAACACGCGACTCCGCCGGCGCTGCGCTCAACCGATTTCTCCACGTGAAAATGGATGGAACTAATGGAAGCCAAACTCCGTCGCCGGCTTTCTGACTTTTCATCCAAACCACGTGCAGAAAAAACAGTTAACCAGCTCTTCGACGCCCATATACACAGCTCTTAAAAAACCAAAAAAGGAAGTGTCATTCGCTTTTCTGGAGTTGACGATCATAAATCAATGCCGTTTTTTTATTTTAGTGCTAAATCTCACTGCTGGCAGCCTTTAAACGTCGAATACAGCTATTTAAAAAAACCATGGTGTTTTTTTACACCATGGTTTATTTAGCTTTTCAGTTTCCAGGATTTTGGTGGTTAAAATATACACATGGTTTTGTTATCTCATGGTGTTTTTATACACCATGGTTTTTTTACCCCCCGCTGCGCGCGTTTTTTTTTTTCCATCGATGGCGCGCGGGGACGCCGCGACGCCGCCCCACAGACGCCCCCCCCCGCGCAACCTCCCCCCAGAACACCTCCAACACCTAACACACCTCTCTACAGCAAAAGCATACCGTACCCCTTTAAACCCCCCCCAAAAAAAAACCCCCAAAAAAAAACCCCCCCCCCCCGACAAGTTTCCAAATAATCCCCCCCCAAAAATAATCCCCCATGGGGGATTATTGAAACCTGTTTGAAACACATACCCAGCGAATTCAGTGGCTGGTTGCAGTGAAAATGATGAAATTGTGCTACCAAAGGCCCCAAATGGATGAGTTAATGGTAATTTCATTACAAAAGGCTGTTGTAAATGGAAATTTCTATGTAGAGTAGAAGTTTCTGCGACTTCCTTCCTGCCATGGAAGGTATTTTTGCCATTTTGCCCACCCCTAAAAATGGTTTCCAAATAAACCCCCCCCCCCAAAATAAAGCCCCCCCAAAAAATAAACCCCCACCCCCAGAAGTCGCTGAAGAAATAAACCCCCATGGGGGTTTATTAGAGGTAATACGGTAATTTCAGACTTTTCCTAATTAATGCAAAGTTGCCCTTTAATTGCTTTCAACATCAACAGTAACAAAGTCAGTGACTATTCCATTCGCCACTGATTTTATTTTATTGGTTTGTTTGCTCTCAATCATCAGAGAGTCGTTTAATCAGAGGTTCACAAACATATGGTTGTCAAAGAAACACCAAATGAAATAATCTGACCAGACAAAAACATAAAAGAGAAAAACGAAAACTAGCACAGATTTATGACGGGATCAAGAGAAGGCACGAGAACGGCGATGGGAGGGCCCATAAATTTAGTTTTATCCGCGATTGCCGCGCTCACGGCGACAACAAGCGTATCTGAAAATAAAATGACGGATGTAACCAAAATTGACTTTGGTTGTATGATATCCGTGTTTTTTGTTGCGGGATTGGTTCTTAGGTTTATGTCCACGGATTTTTCAACAATGTTCGAGGCTACTGAAACACAATTGATTTTTGCAATATTTAATGCTTTTTATGGGTTTCACAATTACAACGGCGACAAAAACAGCAACCAAATCAAAACATATTAAAATATGCAATATCGAAGTCAGAAGCTGGTATAGGAAAACAAAGCACTGAAAAAAACTTGCATTTGAATTGGCCAAATTGCAGCTTGCTTGCCTTTCCTGGTAACAGAATTGTTCTCGCTGAATCAATGATCAGAATGCGAAAAAAGTCTTCTCTGCAAACATAAATCATGCAATACAGGGTGTCCCAAAAAAAACATAACAAAAGTAAATGGCTCGTGCGGCCGACTGGTTGCACGTGAAGCCGTCAAATTTGAAAAACTTTTAGAAATAAGGAACACATTTTGTGTGTCCAAATTTTATCCCGAAATTCCATTTTTTTCAATAATATTTCAGCAGAAATGCGTAAAAACTCAAAAATCACTTAACTTCACCATTTTGACTCAGGATAATCATCATTGTCGTCATCGAGATTCACATATGGCAGTGGCGCAAGTTCATCTTCACCTTCGTCTTCATTGATGTCATCAGATTTATCCTCTCGACCCTTCAGTTTCACTTTTTCAGCTGCTCAATGTCGTTTTCATTGTTCTCAAAGATTGCCGACATTCGGTGTTCGAAATTGATGAGCAATTCTGGTGCAGCGCCCGATCATCGTTGATTTTTTGCACACCACTGCGAATTTTGGTTTTCAAATTGTCTAAAATGTTGGGCGCCGAACGGTACACAATTTTCTTTAGGTGCCCCAAACCCATAAGTCAAGAGGAAAATTGAAACAAGTGCGCGAGTGGCTGTCGGCGTCGTTCGGTGACCGCTTGATGGGCCGCATGGGCAGAATTGAATGGCCCGATAGGAGTCCGGACATGAAGCCTTTGACTTCTGCGTTTGGGGGCATCTGACGGATAATGCGGAACATTTTCGGCGCCCACCACTGCAGCGGTGTGCAAGAAATCAACGATGATCGGGCGCTGCACCAGAAAGTGCTCATCAGTTTCAAACATTGAATGTCGGCGTTCATTGAGAAAATGGAAAACACATTGAGCAGCCGAGAAAAGTAAAACTGAAGGGCCGAGAGAATGGACATTATGACATCAGTAAAGATGCAGCTGAAGATGAACTTGTGCCACTGCCAGATGAAAATCTCGATGACGACAATGATGTTTGTCCTGAGTAAAAAAACGAATTTAGGTGATTTTTGAGTTTTTACGTGTTTCTGCTGAAATATTATTGAAAAAGTGGAATTTCGGGATAAAATTTGAACACACAAAATGTGTTCCTTAGTTCTAAAAGTGTTTCAAATTTCACGGCTTCACGTGCAACCAGTCGGCCGCACGAGCCGTTTACTTTTGTTATGTTTTTTTTGGGACACCCTGTACATTTGGTGCGTTACCGTAACAAACAACTGGAATAACACAGAGGATAGGATACAGTTGCTATTACCATTATTATTCGTTTTGAAAATTTTACTGTGCGTGCACATACCTAACAGTGCAAAGATCTCAGGGAGTTTTTCTCTGCAATAAACACCAGAAAAGTGCAGGTTTTTGAGAACGCGACAAGTCAGTCAATCACAACGAATGTTTTCAGGCAACACACATTACGGATGGCCATGATACAATTCGTGCCTCACCGTCATTTCCTGGGTGGAGCCGCTGCTTTCGCGCTCATTGCCGTCTGCTCAATGCAAAACACGCTTAGCGGTACGCTAGTTGAATAAAATCTAGCCAATTTAGATGCACTTCCAAAACAATGTTTCTGGAGAATCATGGGAAAATAAGTCAGACATGTACAGTACATGTCGAACTTTAAATTATAGGCAATCAGCTGATTGGTTGGTGATCACGTGATGCATGCTTTATGTGCACGACTGTACTCCATTTCAGGGACATTCGTGAAGCAGTTTGTAGTGACGCAGCACGCAGTTACGTTGCAACATACATACAATGTCGTTATGCGCCATTAAACACTAAAGACGTTTTTTAACGTTTCATAAATGCCGCTTCAGATCAATTGTGTTTTGAAAAGCGTTCACAGTTTTTTCCTCTGCGCAGAGTACAAGAGCGCCTGCGCACAGCTGAGCAACTATTCCGTGTACTACCGTGGCTCGTGCTACGCGCTGGAGGCGCCAGCGATGGCGTGGGATCACTATGCTGGTCCGGCCATCGGCTGTCAGCACATGGTCGGCGGATTCCAGGCGTTTTATCCGGCCAGTCTCGCGCAATACATCCATGTTGGACAGCCACTCGGCGGCAACCTCGATTTGGTAAAGCGCATTGCTATTATCGTTTTGTGCAAAGGAGGCGACATTGAACGGAATGGATCTGTGGAAAAGTCGCACGACTGAAAACTGAACGCGATGCTGGTGAACAACAGGGCACCTCACGTGCATCGAGCACGTTATGCCAACACAAGTCAATTTTATACATTATTAGTAGCAACCGTTGTGTGCAGACTCACAGTTCAGCGTCAAACAACAGCGCAAAAATGAACGTAAACGTTTCATTTTGCAGATAACTGGACTGTATCAAGTGTATTGGCAAGACTGGAATCCAGATCTCGGCAACGTCACCGACAACTGGGTGTTCAGCAAAGATTTCTTGAATACGAACGCCAAACGTTGGGACGCCAGCTACATGCTGCCAAACGGCACTCGTCGTGATTGGGGTTTCAGCTGGTACACCGGTGGAAATTACCCATCCACTCAGACCGGCCATCATTACATGTACCTGATGTACAGAAATGGCCAAACGGGAAAAACGCTGTTCAACGTATATTATCTGGAACAACAGAGATTTTGTCAATATCGTAAGTTGAGTTCTGCGTGATTTGGAAAACTAATTGCAAGCCGTACACTGCACTTTTGTTGTGTCTCGCCACTCCCACCTCACAAAAAAAACAGGTGTTTTGTCGTCATCACGTCCAAAAAGCTGACATGTGTTTCATTTACAAGCATGGCCGAAA
This sequence comes from Theristus sp. LFF4_11, assembly GCA_030248135.1. Classification (NCBI taxonomy): domain Eukaryota; kingdom Metazoa; phylum Nematoda; class Chromadorea; order Monhysterida; family Xyalidae; genus Theristus; species Theristus sp. LFF4_11. The sequence goes on along the minus strand of JASANC010002495.1, from coordinate 35,808 downwards.
AAATACGGCAGTCCTTATTCTCCCTAACGGCGGAATCAGTCGGTAACTATGAGTTCTCTTTTTCAAGAATGCCAAGATATGTAATTCTCAGTCTTGTGTGCAAGAAGCGAGAAAGAAACTCTTGCATATAAGGTTCCTCCCACTTATAAGACCCCCACCCAAAAATGGGCGGAGTGTCACGCGGCGGGAAACCAAAAAATTCAAAAACTTGATTTGGTCGGAATCCCACTTCGTTTATAAGGTCCGGACTTCATAATCTTTGCTTTATAAGACCTCCTCCCACTAACAGTTTGTCACACAAAATTCCATTTTTTCAGAAATTTTTGATTTTTAAATTTATATAAGGAGACCTTGGTATGCAAGACTTTACGGTAGCACGAAGAATCGGGGGGGGGGTACAATTCAGGCCCGCTAATTCCGGCCTGAAGAATTCCGGCCCGCTCATTCCGGCCCGAAGAATTCCGGCCCGGAGAATTCCGGCCCGGAGAATTTTCGCTAGCACGAACAATATTAAACCACACGAAGTGATTTTGGTAATGAAATAATAAAATAAAATATCGATGTTCACATGTTACAGTGTATTTTCAATGATGTTCGTCCTGTTTGCTTTTTTGGAAAATGAAACCATTTGGAAAAAAGAAACTACAAAAAAAATTTCAAATTTTTTTATCATGAACAGGATTTGTGACCATTTTACCTTATTAAAAAGGCTTGGCTTAGGATTAGGAACCTACAACAAGTCACTGCAAGCAAGTTCTAAACAAAAATAAAAAAATCACTTAAGAATTTATTTACCAAAAATCACTTCGCGTGGTTTAATATTGTTCTTGCTGGCGAAAATTCTCCGGGCCGGAATTCTTCGGGCCGGAATGAGCGGGCCGGAATTCTACGGGCCGGAATTTCTCGGGCCGGAATAGTACACGAGCCCGAAGAATCAATTAGCTTAGAAAACACGTCAAATATTCGACAGATTATTTCTTTCCTTCAAATCTCGCGCGCTCCTTGCACCCTGAAAAGAGCTGCCACGTTTAATCGGCCGTTCCGTACACGGAATGGACAGTAATAAACTTGTGTCATCATAAACATGCAGGTGGGCCGGTGTTCTCTAGACAGCACCGAAACATGGAGGGCATTGGTGACGTCATTGAAGAGTCGTTGGCCGCCGATCGGCTGCAGTGCCACGTGCGTTGCTTTGAGACTCCACATTGCGTCGCGTTCAGCTGGCGGCACACTGGAAACGGTTGATTTGTGCTGGTGTTTTGCGATTATAAAAACAGACAACGTGGAATTTCATTGAAACATCCGGTGGCAAGCAAAAAAACCAAAATGCCAATCTCGGTGTCGGCTAACGTTTTGGCGAGCATTCCAGCTTCATCTGAACACACACCCGACCATTTGTTTAACAATTGGGTACCGAACCGATTTACTTTTGGCGTTGTTTCTGACACGGAGTTTGAAATGGCATCACCTTTAGAAAACGCTTTGGACCTGAATTTGTCACGGAGTTTGGAATCCAAATGTTTAAAAAACAGTTGGAAACGGTTTTCAGAAGTTGGACATGTTTATTGGAATGGACTGGCATTACCGTTGATACCAAGATTGCAAATGTGTTCTTTCCAAAATTTCATTTTGCAATTGCAATTTCAAAATGCCACAATCACGGAGTCGCTGATTCGAAATTTTCAAAGCCTAGCACAGCATGATTTCCGTGATTACTTCGGGCGGCAGAACAAGTTTCAGTTGAGTGCTTATACAGTTTTCGCTTACAGGCACCTGTCGTTTGCACTACAATCCGTACGAGCCATCCGAGCCAAGCGCGTTGAGCGTTCAGTCGAGCACGCAGTTTCACTTGTATGAAGTGCTGTGAAATGCAACGGTGCACAGAGCATCCGTGCAATAAAATCGGTGCTCATTCTCAGACTTCGTTAACTGCCCACTTAAGGCGCACTCATGAAGCAGTATTTAGTGACGCGCAAGTAAGCTGTAAAACATGCTACGCAGTCTAATGCTGCTTCATGGATGCCCCATGGCGTTTTTTTATTAGAAAGCGAATGTGCGCAGCTGCGTGATCGCCATCCACAGCGCTGTAATGGTTGAATGAATGGCTGTTATGCAGATCCATACAGCGGTGCGCCCCCAAATGCCGCAAAGAGGGCCATGCAAAGTTTGAGAATGATCACGGTCATGGTTTTCTGAGTGCACTTTTATGTGCGCGTGCGTTTCACTTTCACCTTTGTGGAAACGTATGTTCATCAAATTTAGGCAAAAAAATTTGCAAAACTTTTATTTATCAATTGCTGGCGCAGAATTTGCACTTTGTTTTGTCAATACATGCATGTTGTGCCGAGCGCCAAAAGTGCTATAAGCACTGAGTGATCTCTGATTTTGCCTTGCTTCTAAATTTTATGTCGCGCAAAATAAAGTCACTCACGGTTGAGTTCAGAGGTGAATTTTTTAGCACAGAAAACATCATTTCAATGTTACTGTGAAGGCCTACGTGTCTCAACTTTTTTAAAACTCCCAAAAAAGGGCCAAGCTTCCACCGGCGAGAGGCCAAGAAAAGAAAATCTTTTCACCCTGCCAAAAATCCACCCGTTCATAAGACCGGTCCGTTTATTTGAAACCGTTTTTGTTTTGCTCTATTTTTTGCTGCGGGAACAGTTAAAGAGCTTCAAAGATGCAACATCATTCAAAATAGGCGTTTAAAAGTTGTGTGTTCATTCGAAAAATTGGCTGCAAAAACGGACGATCACAATTTGTTCACATCATGGCTCAACCGCAAACTGCGCCGGGTCGAACTGGCAAATGTAGCGACGTCGCAGAGAACAAGGACGGTCGTTGAAGAACAGCTGCAACATTGAAACGTTTTCAAAACTAAACTAAGCAAAACTAATTTTAAAAAAAGTAAACAGAATCAAGAGGTGATGGTGTTGATTGAGTTTTCGGTAAACTAAAGGGTAAGCGAAACGTGTGCAGCGTGAACGTCTATGGTCTGGACACTCTGTTGACATTTATATCGCCTTTCTTCCACTTTAATCAATCAAATATCAAAAATGGCTCCACGCTCAATAAAAAATGTCCGATGTCCGGTCCGCTGTGGTGTCCTGTCCCGAAAAAAAGCAGCTACATAAAAAGCGAGGGTGTTTTCGCTCACTGCTGAGGAGTTACATTTAGCTGCTGTCCGGGACACCGCGCGGGACAAGGGAAGCGCACAGTGCACCGGACACCACTTCGGGTATTTTTATTTAGTCGCAAAACAATCGCAGTGCCGACAAAAAACGGGGTAGTCTTTCACCGCATACAGTCGAAATCTAAAGGCTTTGCTGTGGAGGCGGAGTGTGTCGCGCACTGAAAGCATGCATCACGCAGATGACCACGAACCAATCAGCTGACGACAGCCTATAGTTTCGAGTTCGACTGTCTACGGAATGGCCGAGTGAACATGGCAGCATTCTTCAAGGTGCAATGAGCGCGCGAAATTTGAATGAAAGAAAAAAAGACGTACAGAAACGCAATTGTGTGTCAAATTTCACGTGTTTTTTTTTCAAATAACAGATATGATTCTCCGTGCTATTCTGTTCATTCGTTTTCCTTTGCACACACGATTGGGAATGAAATTGGCATTCTTGCAAAAGAGACCACTCCTAGCATGCGACTGGTGGCGCCTTGATGGAGAGCACAAGAGTGCCGTGTGTGGCGTACCTCTCCGGTGGGCGTATGCACCAAAAGGGCACAGTCCGCCGGCGCACTCGGCGCGTTGTTCGGCTCGCCACGCATCCACGGCACCTCGCTCGCGATGACGCCCAGACGCACCCAGACGTCGTCCGATCGATGGAACGCCCAGCCGCCGGCAGGCTCGATGCTGTTCGGCACTTGCTGCAGCCCGATCCAGAACTCGTCTTGCTGCTGTGGCAGGTCCAGGAATAAAGTACTATCTATTCTTTGAGGCCTGCGTCGACTCAATGCGGCTGTAGGAGTATAAAGGAAAGCAATTTCAATCTGTATGTGGCAATTCAGAATAGCCTAAGTGATCCGGCCTTATTAAGGGATCCCGGATCACTTTACCAATTTTGAATTCCCGCGTCATGCATGAGAGTGCTTACCCATCTATGCGCGCTTTTGAGTCTCGGCACCAAAATAAAAGATCAACCTTCGAAAGTTCGTTCGTTCACTATGGGCCAGTTGATTTCTGTTTATCTCAAAGTTTTAACTATTGATCCACCGTTGTTATAAGCGAGAGTAGCGTTTTGACAAACAAAAAAAATTTAAAATCTTTTGGTTTTTCACCGAAAGACATTTCACCCTGGGAATTATAATTGTGGGAGACACAGTATGCAAGACTTTACGGTATACCGTATGTACAGTGGGTACAAAAATTAGCACAAAAAAATCTTCAATCGCTACTACTGACACTGCTTGTTTGTGCGTTCGCTACCAAGAGCGGATTCAACTGTTGCAGCATGTGCGCTGTTTCAATCATCGCCAATGTTCCCATCACTTCACCGCCGTCCATTCCCATTTGAATCATCCCACAAGACTGAAGTGTTCCAAAAAATGTTTTCACAGGGTGATCAGAAAATTTTAAACAGTTTGAGTGACGTGAACAAAAAGCCACTTGAACGTCCCCATAATTGTGAAATCGGAGTTAACACTAAGAACGTCTTCTGAACAGTTTGATGCAGGCAGAAAAAAGACTAGAAAGAACTAAAAGCTTGGAGAAGCTTACGAACTAATGAAATAATAACGGTGAAAGTCAAAAAAATCTGAGAATCGAACAAAGTAAGAAATGAAAAAACGTTCAAATGAATTAAAAACAAGAAACGTTTAGCTACGAGAAATAAGAAAAAAAATAAGTAAGCCCAGAATCAGCTTACAATGGTACTGTGGAGAATTCTACTGGCATGTTGCAAAATCCCAGCAGTCACGCAGCATGCATTGACTAGCAAAACGCTGCGCCGTGTGAAGAAAGCGCGCAGTGTGAAAAGCAGCAGTGTGAAAAAAACCGCGGTAAGTAGTGTAAAAATGCAGCTAGAGCCGATAGTATAGTAAAAGAGCGTGAACCGTACCCCAAAGTGGCTAAAGGTTTCCAAACAGATTGCTCGTCAAAAAGACAACAGGTTTCTGTTCTCAAGTTCGAATTGCAAATATCGAGTTCCAGTGCCATTTTGAGTGTTTCCGTTCTTTTCAAAAACTTGACCGACGGAAGAAAAGATCACAGTACCAATAAAACGTAACGTTAGATTTATTGGTCTGCGGGAAATACCGGTATGTTCGAAACACATTGAAAGGACGGTAGGACCGGACCTTCTTAAAAAAATTTCGCCGAGTTTGACAAATTTCAAAAAGTCGAATAAACGTCGTTTTGAGCTCATAAGACCTCGTGATAACAAAATGGTTTCGATCGATCGATCGATCCATAATACAGTACATCGTTGCGATCAGTGAAAATCTTTCATTCGTTGATTCGTTGGACGTTAGACCAGAGTTGGAAGTTTTACTGAAGGAACTGGAGGCACTACATTACAATTTCACTGAACAAATCTGTTCAGCTGCTAAAACATCGTTGACGCGTCGCCTTTGCTCAACTGCGTTGAAGTTTATTGTTTGAAGAGCGATTTTTTGTAAAATGTTCAGACGTTCTCAGTGTAAAACACCGGCATATCAGATACAACGGGTTTATTAACTTTGTTAGCCATTTACTGTAGTTGCCTCGTGTTACATGTACCTGGAACGCTCGTTCGTATGCGACCCACTCCCGAACGATCAGAAAGCAACGTCCCTCAATGTAAGCTGACGGCCAACTGTTCTGCATGCACATATCCACTGGAATGTGTCATTCGTGTTCACCCACTATTTTAAAATTCAGTAAGATTGCGGTGCGTCATACTGAAATGACATACCCCAGCTGACATTCCGTCCAGCGCTGTCGGCGACGTCAGCGACAACAATAACGAGAACCAAAGTTTTGAGAAACATTACTTTTATTTTAAACTGGTTTTCGAGTAACTAACTGCCGAACGTTTTCAACTGAAAAAGGAACACAACAGAGAAATAAAACGAACAAACAGTTCTCATGGTCGTTCTCAGTCTCAGTGGTGCCAAAAAAATATACAAGTACATTTCTGTTTGTCAACGCATTTCTCCCAAATTTACCAAATTCAAATTTGTTTGTCTGTGGGTAAAGCACACATGCTCACAATTTTTTGTTTGCGAAATAAAAGTTTCCAGTCATTCACCACAAGAGTAGGTACAATGGTTCGTCTCAAAGGGGACGGAGTTTTTTGAAATAAAAACGGAATTTTCTTTACTGACAAATTTGCTTTTGGTTCACAACTGAAAATCAGAAAAAATCGAAATTTCGCGAATGTTTTTCTGGTTACTGTAAATCACAACAAATCACAGCAACTGTGTCGCATCTTCCGCTGTGGTGTTGGTGCTCAATCAAGTCTTTCAAATGTCATTCGTAATAATCCAGTTCAGGCATGTCCCTTCCAGCCACGTTCTTCAGCGTGTCGTCTACTTCCGGTCGGATCCTCGGTCCATCCGATTTTGATTCGGCACGTCGTGCCGAACTGAAACACTTAACAGCTGTCAAAAAGCGTCCTGACTGTGAAATACTGTCTACATCAAAATTTAGAAGTCCAATTCATGCACAACGTTCATATGTTTACTCCATTAATCAAATGTCATGTGACGTGACGTGACGTGACGTGACGTGACGTGACGTGACGTTGCCATCGTAGGTGATCGATAGGGCGAGTTCAAAGAACTCTGGACAGGATGAAAGTACAAGACACCAAGGCAGAGCATAGTAACATCTAATGTGAGATGTACCGGAATTGTCGGTCATATTGTGGTTTTTTGGCGGTCGGCGCTGTTATTCGTCGCTCTCCGTCATTGAAATCGCTTCTGCGCTTCGACGCGGGCATTGCTGTTCTGAATGATTTTCAGCAAAAACATAGAATTCGATTTGAAAAATGGAGAAAACAAAAGACATGTAGACTTCATCCTTTCACGTTACCTTGTGTCAGTGATCTCTCGATTACTCGTAACAGCACACTGAGGGCTCTAAAATGTTTTACTTTCTTGTTGGAATTGTTTTTTCAAAAGTACCGTTTCCCAAAAATAATCGCATGTGCAATGGACAAAGAATGAACAGAATAACACGAACAAATTGATCAATTTAAAGAGCACGATTAATTTGATAAACAATTGCTTTCTGGTTTCTGGTCTTTTTTCACGATTTCACGTGCTCCTTGCACCCTAAAAAAAGCGCTGCCATGTTTACTCGGCCATTCAGTACCCTGTATGTTGCTCGAAAATGATCCCATCGTAACAGTGGTGCAAGCATCAAATCCTCATGGCCTGGTGGTAGTGCGTTAGACTACAGTCTATGCGCTCAGGGGATCGAGCCCCGCCGTGGGGTGTATTGGCACTCAATGACAGAGAAAGCTCGATGGGCGCCCTACTCAATGGAGTTCTGTACGCGTCTCTGGGTTAGCCCTGGCTAAAAACATTGCCTAAAATCTCAACAACAAAAACAACAACCGTGACACTGTACGGTTGCTGATGCACGATGCTCTCCGGATCGTCCGACTCTGACGCAGCCGACGACGACACGACATTCTGTCGACCTCGTCGTCGTCGTTGTTGCCGCTCGGTTGTATCGCTCGTATGTGGCTCCTCGCAGCTTGAACGTTTTTTCGCGCTCTGAACTTTCTCTGCGTTGTGGTCGGCTTTTCGCTCAGTTTTCTGTTTGCGCGAGCCAGAACAACACGATACGCACATTATTTATGGTAGTTTTTTGTCTCGGTGGTAATGTGTAGTTGACGATGCCGTATATTGTTTTTTTTTAATTTAAAAATTGTATCGGTTTATGGAGCAATACATAGAATGAATGATGTTTTAAGCATCGAATGATTGTCAAAAACCAGTTAGTGATGAGAAGTAATGATGACTATTTTTGTTGGGTGTTTTGCACCCAACCCAGAATGTGCTAATGTCAGTGAGGGGATTTACAAAAAAAATAGTTAGAAGTAACTTAGTATTTTTTCTGTTTTATACAAGTGTGGGTATGTCACTCATTCTCGGGTAGACACCCCACCAACACACCAGTAAAAAATTGTAGATGTTCAAATGCGACGAACTGATTCAATATTTCCTAGTATTTCAAGAGGCTGTTTGGCTTTCGTAGACTGCAATGGTTAACACGGCAAGAAATCAAAAACTTTCGTGAAAATTAGTCTCCGACGTCAATTTGGACCTACCTTTTGCAGCATATGGATCCAAACCCAGGTCGTGGTTCTAGTTCCAAATAGTTTTCTGTGTTCCACAGTACTTTCTTGAATACTCCAGATAGAAACCGCACCGGTTCACGTTGTTGATGGACAACGCAGCGCTTCTTCAAGACGACAAATCGGCAACAATCAAGGTTTCCTCCAATTTGAAGGGTAAAACCAAAGTAATTTACTGCTTTTTAGTCCATTAACGAGCTCATGAAACCAATTGCAGAAGCTTCTATCGGTATCTAGACTTTGCTCATCGATCTTCGACCTGAAAGTAGAAATTGTCGAATTGTAGAAAAGTAGAAAAAGTAGACACAAAAATTCTGCCGAAAACAAAGTCCACACAAAACTCTAAGCAAAAAAGCATAATGACACTGTGGAAAGTGTCTTAAACGCATTTGAAAGTACAATTTTGATGGCCAAAATTCGTTTTTTTTAATTAATTAAAAAATTAATTAAAAAATCCCGATTTGAAAAAAGATTTTTTAAAGTTAAAAAATTCGAACCCTAGGCCAATATTTTTTTTATTTATGACAAGACACACAATGGAGAAACTAAAGTGACCAACAACATCTAATGGTCTACTCCCTCCAGAGCCGAGGGTAAATTGGGCTCGGGGCAGTATTGCCCGTTTCCGCCGGAGTTTGGTACCTTAGGGTTTCCGGAACCGGCGCGCGAACAACTAAATAAAAAAATATATGTAGCTGGAGCGAATTTTCCAGATAGATACAGTACGGCCGAATAAATGAGGCAGTCCATCAAGGCGGGATCAGTCGCAGACTAGTAGTTGTTTTTTTCAAAAATGTCAACATAATTCCCAATCATGTGTGCAAGGGAGAAAGAATGCACAGAACAGCGCGGATAATCCATTAGTTTAAAAAACCGAGTCAAATTTGGCACACAATGTGGTTTCTGAACGTCTTTTTTCTTTCATTCAAATTTCGCGCGCTCCTTGAACCCTGAAAAAAGCTGCCATGTTTAATCGGCCATACCGTAGACAGCTGCAAAATTTTGGGGGGCCGCGGGGGGGCATATGTGACTTTGGGGGAGGGGGCGGTCAAACTTTTGAAACTAGATAGATAGAAAGCTAAAACGCTAAAGAAACTATAAAAACAGCTAAATAATGCTTAAAATATGCTAAAAATCAAGTATAAACGCGTATTTTGCTTAAAATTAGCAAATTTTTTTAAGAATTTCGAGCAAAAATAGTCAATATTGGTAAAAAATTGACTCATTTTATGTCTTCAAAGACAAATTTTTTTAGATAGATGGCTGGCTGAGAAAATTTTATAAAAAAATTTTTTGGGGGGGGGGGCGGCCCCTCAGGCCTCCGCCTAGAACAACTATGCATGTGACTGGCGAAAGCGGGACCTCGGGTGAGGGGGGTGTTTAACTAATTTTAGAGGGAGGTGTCAGGTGCCTTCTCGGTGAGGGGGGGGGGTGCACGGGCAGCAAATTTTTCTGAGGGGGGTGCACTGGCAGAAAAATTTTGTGAGGGAGGGGTGCAGGGGATCGCACGGGTAATACCAAATTTTTGCCTTGGAAAAACACAGAAATTCTTGTAAAATACAGAATATTTTGTGCAAAAAAGCTGCTTGTTTGGTCAGAAACAACAAAATCTATGCAGGGACAAACACAAACGTCAAGAAAAATGCAAAAATTACGGTATTTTTGGGAAAAATTGAGATGAGATTGACCACCGTAAGGGGGGTGCGATTAGGGTTGTTAAAAAAAACAAAAATCGCCATTTTTGTTTTTTTAAAACGAAAAAATTTTTTTTCAAAGCTCCTAACCCTAGGTGTACCCCCCACCCCCCTCGTCTGGTTCAAATTTTGTATTACATCCGGTCGTAGTTCTAGTTTCAGAATCAATTTTCAGAGTTCCTTGTTGCGTTACGTGATTGTTTAGGATGTTTGGCGCATGAAAACAAAACACGCCGCACGGCCAAAATGCGCCGCAAGGGAAGCACGCCGCATGCCAAAATGCGCCGCAACAAAATCCAAACGGCAAATAGGAAATACGCCGCAAGAAATAAACACGCCGCAGTTTTTAGAAATTTGTTTTTGGCGGTTAAGTAAGCTGTCAGCAATCCCAATCCAATCCCATTTTCATAGAAATAGATTGAAAAAAACTTCTTTTTGTCTCATTTTAGGTCGCCAACCCCAGAATATATTTTACAGATACGCGGGAATTCAAAATTGGTTTACGGTAGCTGACGAAAGACGCCGATGCTTGAAGGACATTGAACAAACAGAGCGAAAGTTTCTGAAATATTCAAGTTTACCTCTATTTCTGTGAAGTGAACCAATCAATCTCAATCACCTTTTTCATTTTTCGTTCCGCTTTGCCGCAAATTGCAATCTCGGACTGGAACACAAAGCCGTTCTACTTCTCGCTTTGCCCAGCCCAACTCCTTTTAATTTGACGGCGAAAATTATTGTCAATGCGACGACAATGCCAACCGTAGTCAAGATTTTTTGATTTTATTGCAGACAAAAAAGTTGTGCGCCGACCTGTCACGCGACTCTGCCGGCTCTGTGCTCGACCGATTTCGGCGATCGACGGCTCAATCAACTCAACGAAGCACCGGCAATACGTCAATGCGTCGTTTGTGGTTTGTTTCTGCGGTTTTTTGAAAGTCGACAAAATCACAAACCACCATAAATTGGTGTTTTGTGTTTTTTCATGAATTTTTTATTGCACACAAACCAATGTTGAATAAAACAAAAACCAACTACAAACGACACATCATCGTGTTCCGGATGCTCTGCTGAGTTGATTGAGCCGTCGATCGTCAAAATCGGTCGAGGAAATCGTGATCTAGGCGACGCTATGTGTTGGCAAATGATGCATTTCACGACATGTGTGTTGTGCGCCGACCTGTCACGCGACTCTGCCGGCGCTGTGCTCAACCGATTTCAACGATCTAGGGCTCAATCAACTCAGCAAACAACCGGCAACACGTCAATGTGTCGTTTGTGGTTTGTTTCGGCGGTTTTTTAAAAATCGACAAAATTCCAAACCACCATAAATTGGTGTTGTGTGTTTTTTCACGAATTTTTTATTGCACACAAACCAATGTTGAACAAAACAAAAACCAACTACAAACGACACATCATCGTGTTCCGGATGCTCTGCTGAGTTGATTGAGCCGTCGATCGTCAAAATCGGTCGAGGAAATCGTGATCTAGGCGACGTTATGTGTTGGCAAATAATGCCTTTCACGACATGTGTGTTGTGCGCCGACCTGTCACGCGACTCTGCCGGCGCTGTGCTCGACCGATTTCGACGATCGACGGCTCAATCAACTCAGCAAACAACCGGCAACACGTCAATGTGTCGTTTGTGGTTTGTTTCGGCGGTTTTTTAAAAATCGACAAAATTCCAAACCACCATAAATTGGTGTTGTGTGTTTTTTCACGAATTTTTTATTGCACACAAACCAATGTTGAACAAAACAAAAACCAACTACAAACGACACATCATCGTGTTCCGGATGCTCTGCTGAGTTGATTGAGCCGTCGATCGTCAAAATCGGTCGAGGAAATCGTGATCTAGGCGACGTTTTGTGTTGGAAAATGTTTCATTTCACGACATGTGTGTTGTGCGCCGACCTGTCAGCGACTCTGCCGGCGCTGTGCTCGACCGATTTCGACGATCGATGGCTCAATCAACTCAGCAAACAACCGGCAACATTGGCGTATGTTTGTGGTTTGTTTCGGCGGTTTTTAAAAATCGAGAAAAGTGAAGCAACATCTTTGCAATCAGTGCGCGCGCGTGTGACATATTTTTCACGACTTTTTTTTTGCTTATGAAAACTAAACTCATTTGCCGAGTTACACATGTGCTTGAGCCTAGAAGCTGGCCTTTCGATCAACACCACAGCTCGTGAGGTTCTATACTGCAAAAGAAAATCCAAGAAAAACGATTGCTGTTGTGAAAGTGTGTTGCAAGTACGACCGGTTATAACCTGTCACACGGATTTTCTCGAGCTGTGCGCAGTGCTTCGGGTTGCGGTTGGGTGCGTTCGAAAGCGTATTTGATGCGCAATAATGCAAGCCCAAAAAACTCGGTGACTTTAAAAGTTTTTCTAAAAAGTTTACATTTGCTAAAAAAATGACATGTACTTCATTTTTGACTTTTGAGATATTTTACAATTTTTCCTTTCACAAACCATTGCGTCTTCGTTCCTTTACCGTTTGAGCTCATCGATGGCTCATCGTATCCCGGTTCACGAGTACTTTATTGGCATATGTTGCCCAAAGAATGTCGTTTTGTTTTCATGGAGAAAAGTGAAGCAACGTCTTTGCAACGAGTGCGCGCGCGTGTGACATATTTTTTACGACTGTTTTTTTCTTATGAAAACTAAACTTCATTTGCCGAGTTACACATGTGCTTGTAGCCTAGAAGCTGGCCTTTCGATCGACACCAACCACAGCTCGTGGGGTTCTATACTGCAAAAGAAAATCCAAGAAAACCGATTGCTGTTGTAAAAGTGTGTTGCAAGTACGACCGGTTAAAACCTGTCACACGGATTTTCTCGAGCTGTGCGCAGTGCTTCGGGTTGCGGTTGGGTGCGTTCGAAAGCGTATTTGATGCGCAATAATGCAAGCCCAAAAAACTCGGTGACTTTAAAAGTTTTTCTAAAAAGTTTACATTTGCTAAAAAAATGACATGTACTTCATTTTTGACTTTTGAGATATTTTACAATTTTTCCTTTCACAAACCATTGCGTCTTCGTTCCTTTACCGTTTGAGCTCATCGATGGCTCATCGTATCCCGGTTCACGAGTACTTTATTGGCATATGTTGCCCAAAGAATGTCGTTTTGTTTTCATGGAGAAAAGTGAAGCAACGTCTTTGCAACGAGTGCGCGCGCGTGTGACATATTTTTTACGACTGTTTTTTTCTTATGAAAACTAAACTTCATTTGCCGAGTTACACATGTGCTTGTAGCCTAGAAGCTGGCCTTTCGATCGACACCAACCACAGCTCGTGGGGTTCTATACTGCAAAAGAAAATCCAAGAAAACCGATTGCTGTTGTGAAAGTGTGTTGCAAGTACGACCGGTTAAAACCTGTCACACGGATTTTCTCGAGCTGTGCGCAGTGCTTCGGGTTGCGGTTGGGTGCGTTCGAAAGCGTATTTGATGCGCAATAATGCAAGCCCAAAAAACTCGGTGACTTTAAAAGTTTTTCTAAAAAGTTTACATTTCCTAAAAAAATGACATGTACTTCATTTTTGACTTTTGAGATATTTTACAATTTTTCCTTTCACAAACCATTGCGTCTTCGTTCCTTTACCGTTTGAGCTCATCGATGGCTCATCGTATCCCGGTTCACGAGTACTTTATTGGCATATGTTGCCCAAAGAATGTCGTTTTGTTTTCATGGAGAAAAGTGAAGCAACGTCTTTGCAACGAGTGCGCGCGCGTGTGACATATTTTTTACGACTGTTTTTTTCATATAAAAACTGAACTTTATTTGCCGAGTTATACATGTGCGTGTAGCCTGGAAGCTGGCCTTTCGATCGACACCAACCACAGCTCGAGGGGCTCTATATTGCGAAATAAAATCTGGGTAACACTGCTGCTGCATTGAAAATCTGCTGCAACGATGACCGCCGAAAGTCTGTCACCCAACTTCTCGAGCTGTGCACAATACAATACCACAAGCTGCGGTTGGGTGTGTTCCAAAACTCACAAAATATAATTTCCCATTTCTATTGCAGTGGTAATAAAGAACAACATTCGTATCAACTTCTGATCCCCGCACACACTTAGCACGTTGTCAAATAACAGTTAAACCCTGGAAAATGTATTTTTTTTGTTGTGATTATGTCTAGTTTCATTAAATCTGAGTCAACTTTCGTTTAATTATGCTGTTTCCGTGTGATTTTGAGCAGTTTTAATGATTGCGGCGAATTTTGTTTGCGGCGTATTTTGAATTTGCCATGTGCATATTTTCTGCGGCGTATTTTGGCATGCGGCGCGCTTCCCTTGCGGCGTATTTTGGTTGTGCGGCGAATTTTTGCGCCCAAAACCGCTAAATTGATTGACAGCTTTGTTGAAGGGGTGAAACATTGGGATCAGGGATCAGCTCCAGCTCCGGTTTAGCTTTGTAGTTTTACGCAAAAATTTTTAGATAGATAGCTGGCGAGAAATTTTTTTAGATAGATAATAGCTGAGCCGAAAAAACCTGTCTGATAGAGATAGATTCGAAACTTTTTTGGGGGGGCCGGCCCCCCAGGCCCCCCCCCCTAGAACAACTATGTGACCCCCCCACCTAGGGTTGTTAAACAAAAATGAAAATTTTTTTTTTCAAAGTGATTAAAAAAAACAAAAATGCCGATTTTTTTTTTTAAATTCGAAAAAATTTTTTCTAATATGCTCTGAAAACCTTAATTTTGGCAAAATTTTTCGAAAGTTCAACAAAAATTTTCTTTGATTATACCTCGTAAAACCTTTAGCAGTCGATTTTGGGCCGTTTTACCGACTGATTTTAGGCTACGACAACATCTGCGATGAAGTTTTTGAGCGTCCCAAAGCTTGGCCTACCATTTCCGATGCAGATAAGGTGACGATTCGCCTCGCAGAGCGTCCGATTGTGCTCGCTGCTCCGTTTCCAAGCGCTACGTTGTCTGGTTGCTTGCTGCTTCGTGTCGTGTCGTCGCAACACCATCAGAAGAATTGATCGAATTTCAAGGCGGTATGTTTGTCTTCACTTTAGCATTAGTTTAGCTGGGGACAATTAGTGACGTTTTGGAGGTCAAAACACAAGAAGAGGCATGGTGACGGTTTGGAAAAGGGGTAATTGAGGTCACCAAAACAAAATCTGCAAAGTTCCGTCATATGGGAGTCATTCGGGAGGCGCTTGCATATCATATGTGGTTCTTCGGACTCCCTGATTGATTTAGCACAACTTTGATTTTTGAAATTTAAAAAAAAAATTAAAAAAAAAAACAAAAATGACGATTTTTGTTTTTTTAACAACCCTACCCCCACCCCCCCCCCCACGCGGAGGTCTCTGGTGCTCTGGGGGGGGGGGTGTACGTGTACCCCCCCCCCCACCCCCCTCGTCTTCGGTACTGCTTCAGAGCCGAACTGTTGTTGCTGTTTTTAAACTTGAATCTAGGACTTTTTTTTGAGCCATTCATTGAACTTTTTTGTCGCTCATTGATTGTTTCAGGTTTTTCGGTTTTTGTGTGACCTGAGTTGTGGAATGTGATGTGATGTGCCCTCCAAATGTTTTTCAAATTCAGCTTGTTTAATAGCGTGTTTAATAAAAGTTGAAGTTGTTGTTCTAGGGTAAATTCACGGGCAAATCTTGCCCATTTGCGGCACCCGCCACAAAATAGTGATAAAATAGTTGTTTGTTTCATTCATTTTTAATAATTTTGTCATTATATTCCTCATTTATCATTGTGTTTTTTTGTTGTGGTGCTGCGTGTTAAAATGAATCTTGAATCTTGATTTCCAATTGTTTTTAACAAGCTCCGAACTTTTCTTGAGGGTTCACAGGCACAGCGTGCGTCGTGCGACATTGTTCCGTGCAGTACAGTATTTGACCGAAAAGTAGAAATTGTCAAAAAAAATCTGCAAAAACAGCATACGAAACTAGAAAAACAATCATGAAGTCAGTTTCTGTGGAAAGTGTCTTGAACGCAATTTCAGATGGAAGTGCAAATTTAATGGGAAAAATTCGTTTTTTATTATTAAAAAATAATTAAAAAATCCCGATTCAAAAAAATTTGTTTTAGTTAAAAAAATTCGAATCCTAGTCAGCTGTTAGCTGTTCCATCCGACCTGTAGGCTATCCTGCGCCTGCGTGGCGTGGCCGGCGGAGGCAGCTGATCAATTTAAAACAGTGTCACACGCAACGTAACGTTTGAGTGCTCGCTCGAGATGAGCTCGTTTCTGCAGCGTCTTAGCCGTAAGTTTGTCAGTAAACTACATTCACGGTGGCATGCGGTCGATCCGGTACCGGTCGATCCGGTACGGTCGATCCGGTACCGGTCGATCCGGTACCGGTCGATCCGGTACCTGGCAATTTTCTAGGGCGGTCGATCCGGTACCGGTCGATCCGGTACTCGGTCGATCCGGTACCAATTGAAATTTTCAGCTGTTTTAGCATTCAATTCAATTTGTTTCTGATTTGTTTTCCATTTTTCTTCGTTTCTCTCATTTTATTTGATGTCTGAAACATTTTACCGCAGGTTTTTTCGCTGGAAATATGAAAATAAAAACAACAGACATTTTTCCTCAACTCCAAAAAAGAACCGAATCAGTCTTCATATTTTTATTTTGTTCTCCTTTTCTTGCTGAGCTGATAATTTTGCAAATTTTCACCGTCTTAGAGCTTTATTCTTCTGGAAAATAGTTCAGAAAATAAAAAAAACATATGGTACACTTGTTTTGCTTTTTTCAGAATCAGATTACGATTACCAAAACCAACAAAGTGTCGCAAGTCGTCGTCGTCCAACAATCGTGTTCGGTTTCATGTCTTTCCGTGCTGCATAAATGTTTCGCAATCACCGAAACCAAAGAAAAATCGAAAACACAACGAATTGAACGCTAAAAACCCGTAAAACAGCTGAAAATTTCAATTGGTACCGGATCGACCGAGTACCGGATCGACCGGTACCGGATCGACCGCCCTAGAAAATTGCCAGGTACCGGATCGACCGGTACCGGATCGACCGGTACCGGATCGACCGTCCCGGATCGACCGGTACCGGATCGACCGTACCGGATCGACCGGTACCGGATCGACCTACAGCCATTCACGGTTGTCAGTTTTTCTTGTTTTTATAAGCATGCAAAAATTGTCTAGATCGAATGAGCGCGTCGCCCAGAAGTTTCAAGAGCAACGCTGAGAACAACAATTGTGACAATGCAAGCGCGTCGAGCTCGCCTGGGTCGCCGACCAATGCAGCGTTCACGCAGTCGCCCATTGATCAAATTCATGCAACCTGGCCTGCAGCCGGCAGCAGTTTGCAATTCACGAATGACGCCGAAATTTGTGGGTTTTGGTTTGCGTTGGAAGCGAAAGTTTTCTCTTCAGAATTGTGCATTCAGTAAAATATATTTTTGTCATTTTATTCATCAGTTCAATTAAAACTTCGGTGCATAGTTGTTTTAGGGGGGGGGGGGCGAAAAACGTTTGAATCTATCACTATTTAAGAGTTTTTTTTAGCTCGGCCATTATCTGTCTTAAGAATTTTGTGAGCCAGCTGTCTATCTGAAAATGTTTGTTTTTGACTAAAATTGACTGTTTTTGCTCGAACTTCTTGAAAATTTCGCTAATTTTAGGTATGATAGAGTTTATACAATAATTAAGCTTTTCGGTGTTTACTTAATTTCAAAATTCTGACCGCCCACCCCACCCCCAAAGTCACATGCCCCCCAAAAAAGTCACAGTTCTGGAACAACTATGCTTTGGTGCCAAGTCATTTATTAATTTCAGTCTTGTTTTTTTTCACAGGTGAACCCAGGAGTTCAAAGCCAGAATTCAATTACCCTTCGTCAAGCTCCGATTACACAGCAACTGAAGGCGATTTGAGTGGTTGGTTTTGGGGGCACAGTTGTGCTAGGGGTTGGGGCCGCCCCTCCTAACTTTTTAAAAGTTTTGAATATCTATCTGAGAGGTTTTGGCTGTTATTATCTATCTAAAAAAATCCTGAGCCTACTATCTATCTGAAAAGTTTAGTCTTTGAAGATATCATTAAAATGAACCAATTTTAACCAAAATTGACAATTTTTGCACGAAATTCTTGAAAATTTTGCTAATTTTAGGTAAATACGTGTTTATATTTTATGGTAGCGTATTTTAAGCAATATTTAGCTGTTTTGATTGCTTTTCAGCGTTTTAGCTTTCATCACTTTTGCACTACACTAATCAATGGGTTTGCAGACGTGAAATGAAATTAGTTTCAACTTTCATGTGGATATTCAAAATCGCCTAAGTGACTCGGCCCTATTTAGTAGACCAGGATCACTTTACCAATTTTGAATTCCCGCATCATGCATGAAACTGTTATCCTATCTATGCGCGCATTGAGTCTGGGCACCAACATAAAAGATCATAGCTATGTATCTATTTTCAAAATTTCGACCCCCGGGCCCCGGCCCCTCCCAAAGTCACATGCCTCCCCAAAAATTTTGCAGCTATCTAAAAAATTTGCTCCAGCTATCTGTGTCACATCACCCCCCCCCCCCCTCCCCAACCCCCAGCTCTGGAACAACTATGGTTAATGGAGACGGTTTTCGCTCTCCACCACTGAGTTTCTTATTTTACTGCTGTTACATGAAAGAAACTTTTAAAATCTTCAGAAAAACAACACGATTCACGAAACCGGATTGCTCGCGGGCGTGCACACATGGCTAGAAACCTTGATCAAGTGCTCAACGATCCAATTGCGCTGTCGTATTTTGTGCATTTTCTTGATTCGCAAGGTTAAAGCAAATTTTTTTGTGTGTCGTTGCATTTGTAACGTGCGAATGAGTTGTTCGATTGTTTCTACATTCCAACTGTATAACGACATCGTTTTTGGTGAAAATAGCAAAAAAGCTGGAGAACATCTGAACAATTACGTATCTGACGTAGGTCTTTCACATCTCGTCAAGTTTTGGCTGCATTCTGAGAGCTTCCGCATTTCAACGCAAGCAACAATGAACGCATTGCGTCAGAGAGCAAACGATGATCAAAATTCACAGCATGACGTGCCGTCCGTATTGAGGTCGAACAAAAACAACGAGAAAGGCTCAACTGTAATGAGAAGTAAGTTGCTGTCAATCTGATGTTGACGCTGATTGGCTGCATTTGAATCAGATGCTTTGGATGCAGCCAGTCACGCCAAGTTTAGTTTTTTTATTTTCGTCGTACAAATTATTTGTCACCAAAGTGGACCATGTTGGTTGTTGTTTGCAGTGATCGAACAAGATGCTGGAAATATCTACGCGAAGTATTTGGCCAAAGACGCCGTGCATAACATTGAAACAACGCAAGCGATCAGAGATGCAGTCATTGGTGCGTTTGAGCTTGCATGTTTTAGCTTCAATGTTTCTTTTTGTTAGCAATTTTGCAAACGTTGTTGGTTTGTATGTTTGCAAAATTGGGGTTTAAACATGGCACTATTGTTTGCTTTTGTTTGCAGAGCGAATCTGCCCAGAAAACGGTGCGTTGCAGGCTGACTGTTTCGAGCCGGCACAGCAGTTTGTGTACAACGTGCTTCAGCAGAGGTCACTTTGACTCGATGGCTCTATTTCACTCAACTGAACATTGTGCCTTTTGTGAGCATTCAGTGTTTGTGTTTGTTTTGCAGGTATTTCGCTGAGTTCCTTCAGAGTGTCTACTATTGCAAGCTGCAACTGGAAGTGCTGGACAACGGCTCGCTAACGATGCTTGATGTTTTGGACAATCAAAATCTGCTGGCCAGATTCACGGAGGTATTGCTTTGTTGTGCGATCGACCAAAAAGGTGTCATTAAGGGCGATTATAGCAAAACAAGCATGCAAACCGGCTTGAGCAACTTCAGTTGAGCGAAGTAAAAAAACACGCGTTCAAATCTAAAAAGGTATGGCACGCTGGTTGACACGCCGTTGCTGCTACTACGAGCGATTAGCACGCGCACACATTCAAATGCAATCAATGTTCAGCAGTGTTCCTCGAGCACAGTACAGTTACTTTGAAAACATACAGTTTCTGGATCAACTGTCGCGTAAGGAACTGATCGAATTTTGGTTGGCCGCCGAATCGTATTCCGAGAATATGAGACGACAGCAAAATGCATCGTCAGTTGGCGAAACGTCGCTGAATAATAACAAGTGTGATGATGGTTCGACAGCGGAAATGGCATACACCGCTCAACTCGCTCAAGACGATGCCATGGTGCTATATGACAAGTGAGTCATTGCTGTGTGCTGTATTGAGCATGCGGGGGTTGTTCTCGCTCTAGTGCGTGCTTTAGCAATCTCCCACCTGTGTGTCTACCAAGTTTTGAGCAATTGACCAAAACGATTTTCAGTCGAGGATTTGTTTCTATAAAACAAATGCACATTTTGTGGACGAAAAGTTCCGTGCGGAAAGCGTTGTGTGGCGTTTGTTTGTGCAGGTTCATCTCGATGCAAGCGACCACACCGATCGGCTTTGACGAGCAAACGCGGTTGGCCGTGGAGAACAACATCTGTAGGGAGGGCGGCCCGTTGGCAGACTGTTTCGCACTCGCACAACGCATTGTCTATAACACACTGCAGCAGGTCAGCGGTGCTGCGACGGCGCTGCCAAACAGTTGCTACGCAAAGATGTCACTGGTGGTGGCTGATACGGCCGCCAATGGAATTAGATGGGGTGGAATTGAAGTGGTTGATCAGAAACTGTATAAAGTATGCTTGTATTGCATGGCTAGATTTACCTGGCTCGCTTCGTGTCGTGTCGCCTGTACGAGCAGTACGTCAGTGAGCTGCGGCACACCGTCGACACCACGATCGAGCTGCCTTCGTTGCATCGGCCGAAACGCGCTAGAGGTGGGCAGTGGTTGCATTTTGGTGAGTGGCGGCTGTGCTCACTGGATGTGTGGTGTTGCTGGCACAGGCAGCACGAGCGACGTGTCGTCGAGCGGCACCACCGCGAGCAGCACTGCACTCGACTACGGACGCCTGCGCAACACGCTGCTCGCACAGCAGACGCACAACGCAGCCAGCGCCAGTCCACGCAGACAACGCCACGCCCAGGGGGACACGGCGTCCGCGGTGGACGTGGCTGAAGCGGTGCCTTTGTGGGAACGCACCACGATCAACCATGCCAGCAATGACTGCCGCTCTGGGTGAGTGTGATTTCGGTGGTTTCTTTGTTGGCTTGCGTTATTCTGCTATGATTGCAGAAAAAGGTTGATTGATATCAACAGCCCGAAGAACATGTACGTTTAAATGGGCCATTTGCGACAAAACAGTTCACCGACGGCTGTACGTTACGCTTGCAGCTTTTCACTTGCGCATGTTGATCGCCTTGGCCGCTACGTACGTCACTACGAGCCAGCGGACGCCGACAAGGGTGCCTCGAAATTGGAGATTGGTACGACGCTCTGGGCCACTGGTTTTCGGTGCTGAAAATAAGCACCATTTTAGGAGCTGGTTTAGTTCAATGCGAAAAGTTTGAAACTTTATGTGTTGAGTGACTGATTAAAACTGGAGTAGACCGATGAGCCTTTATTTTGTTGATTTTCCACTGTTCAGGAGCAAAATGTTCCTTTCTTTTGCAGGAAAACGAGTCAGAAGCATCATTGGTAAAAACGATCAGGTGAACAGCTTTGCTTTTTTGCACTTAATTTAGCAAATTATCATCACATGAGGATAGGCAGACATGCTGGAAAAAGAACAAAGTGTTGCTCCAGGAAGAAGAATTGATTGCCAATCAGCTGGCCGATCTAATTGTACGCGATATTCAAGAGCAGTGCAACGGTGCAGTGTTGTAATAAAAAAACAATTTTTTGATTATGTTTCTAAATTACCTGTAAATAAATATCTCAGATAAATTCGAAAGCAAAATTTATAAGCTTCTTACTCAGTTTATATCATTTTACAACAAAGCTCTCTCAGTTTCAATGTGATAATTCATCAGAGCAATAAGCTTGGTGCAGCAGTTTTGTTTTGTGATAGTCCACAAAAGTTTCAAATAATTTCGGTTGTGCTGTGTGTGATTCGTATGTTTGCAAATCAGCATAATAGTTTTCACATTTGTGTCATTATACATGTATGGTTTACCGGGTAAATTCTGCTGCCTGCGGTAATTTTTTTGAGTTTTCTGTTCTCAACTCAATTTTTAGCTCTTCCTTTGTCGTCGTTCATGCCTCATAGTTTTTCCACTTAAATTTCAATACCATAATTAATTCTGTTGTTTTCATATTTTAGAAACATCCTAACCACATGTTTTATGGTTCTGATTATTGAATAACATCAGTGTGTGTAGATACAATCGGGTAGTGAAAACGAAATGACGTTTTATGTTTGTAAAGCTGGGTGCGTTTCTGTGTTGCAGAGCACTGTAAAATCTAAAAAGGCGGCTGTGCTTCGCAATGTGGCTACGCCCCCTTTTGAAAAACCCGTTTTCATGGTCATGAACGTGATGAACATACTTCCTTGTGGTTCGATTGCAATTTCATTTCTAAAGTAAGATAAATTTTAAAATTGTCATTTGTTTGCGGTTTTTGTCATTTGATTGGCTGCACAGGCACGATTTGTCGAATTGTTGTCCTACTTCCACAATTTGAACGTGTTTTTGTTTGTAAAAAAATCTATGTGCAATTTTGTGCTGCATACCGATAGCTTCATGTTATTCATATCGGTCCTGCACCCACCCGATGTCCCTACGCCACACAACTACTTTATTTTGACGTTGTATTGAACATATTTTCTAAAGGAATCGGTATTGTTGTGATAAAACACATTTCGGTGCATCACATTTCATCGATTTATTAACCGTAGAAACGCAGTAATTGTTTTTATAACTTATCTTTTTTGTGTTTGGATCATTGTTGCTACTGAGTTGTTTACAGATTGATTGTTTGTTTTTCAGAAAACAACTTGTACAAGAAACTTAACGCTTACTATAGAAACTTATGAAAATGAAAAAAATGTATCGGAATTTGTCGGAAGCGCATTGTGATCGCTGAACGATCTGAAAAAGTCCCTCAGCTATATTTACTATTATCGTTGTGAGGTTTGTATGGAGATGACAAGCGATTTGCCAGGAAGTCGATACGGCGCAATGGACACAACCGGCAGACGGGGGCGGCATGGCGACCGTGCTGACGCCAGTGATCGTGAGTTGCAACGTTGCTTTTGACAGGTGTTCTTGGTTTCGTCATTTTTGATGCTATCTTTGTGCACATAGTTGGCATTTATTTGTCGATCACAAGACATTATCATTACTATAATCATTTACGGGACAAGTGCTGTAGCAAAACGAGAGATTTTTTTGGTGCTGATCATGCCGTTCTCTTGCCGTTGCCACTGAAAATGACGTTTTTTCAAACGCAATCAGCGACCCTTATCAATTGGAAACTAAACTTTCTAATAACTTATAGTTTCTATTTGCTTTGTGCCAGCAATTAGGTAATAAAATTGTTTATCTTTTTTGACAATAACGTCAAGAGACAAACTGTGGTGTGGGCAGTTGTTTTTTGTGGGCCACCCACTGGCACTGGTATTGTGTCTCACTGTTCACAAACAACTTCCGCACTAAAAAATGTACCAGAATCTTCCAGACACCAGTATTCAGTCGTTCCGCTTTTGTGCACAGATTTGCACAAATTTGAACTTAACAGCTTCATAAGGTCGGATCGGAATTCGAAGTGATCCGTTTCAGCAATCTCCGGGTCTCCTTCGAACGTTGCGTACAACTCGATGATGGACGAGCCAAGCAGCTCGCAGCAG
This sequence comes from Theristus sp. LFF4_11, assembly GCA_030248135.1. Classification (NCBI taxonomy): domain Eukaryota; kingdom Metazoa; phylum Nematoda; class Chromadorea; order Monhysterida; family Xyalidae; genus Theristus; species Theristus sp. LFF4_11. The sequence continues at coordinate 12,094 of JASANC010002495.1, read as the reverse complement.
CAAAAGGCCGCTGAAATGGAACACAAGGAGGTCATCACGAAAGTGCCATCCGATGGGGACATCGAACACCAAGTGGCAATACCCTTGAACGACGAGGTCAGCCTTCGCTTCGCTATTGATTGTATCCCTTTTTTAATTTTCTGACTCTACAATTGAGATTTTTATGGTTGTATCACGCATTTTCACCCCACCGTCAATCGTGCATGCTCATTGCCATCACAGTTCATAATGTTCCCTGGTTTAGCATGCCCACCTTCTGTCTAAAAATGCAGTCGATTTTTGTTTGTTTGATTTTCATTTTTCTTGTTTCTTTTTCAGGTGAACTTCAGTTTTCGAAAACTTTGGGCGTTCACTGGGCCCGGCTTTTTGATGTCCATTGCGTACCTCGACCCGGGCAACATTGAGTCAGACCTTCGTTCAGGGACAGTCGCTGGCTACAAGGTGTGTCATCATAAAATGTGTTTTCAAGTCTATGCGCCGATTGGCTGTTCTGGCATTTTGACGGCCTATCTCTGGGCGTGCCAATCACACCCTCAAATGTTTACGATATCCTTTTCCATGTTCTGCACACACTCAAATGGATAAAAGCCAAGCGCTTATGTTTCACGTTTATTTGCAGCTTTTGTGGGTGCTGCTGTGCGGTCATATTCTTGGCCTCTTGTTGCAACGTTTAGCAGCTCGAATTGGCGTGGTCTCGGGAAGGCACATGGCTGAGGTTGGGGATACAGAAACCACACAGACATAGAAGTGATCTCGCAAACGAGCGTGTTTCTGTCAGATTGCTTACGACTACTATCCACGGCCGGTTCGACTCGCTGTTTGGATCATGATTGAAATTGCGATCATTGGCTCGGACATGCAGGAAGTGATCGGCACTGCCATTGCGTTCTATCTGCTCTCTCGTGGACAGTAAGCAGAAGTGTTTGTGAGGTTTTATCAGAGGGTGGTAAATCCAGTTGACTGTGTGCATATGTTTTGATCTTCTCCAGCTGACTTACTTGACTTAGTTCGTCGCTCCGCGTAGCGCGGCTCCCGTTTATCCTATAGGTCACACAAACCAATACCTTATCACTCTTCAACCTGACATTTGTTTCTACCGAATCTCCGAATGAATGAGTGAGCAAAGGTTTTGGTTCGAGAGGGGCACATCACTGATGAGGCAACCGCCACCCCTCTTCTGCATATGATGTTGGCCAGGCCGAAATGCAGAGAACCACCATACAAATTGGTTGATTTAATAATATCATTTTTGTGCAGCATTCATTCCCAATTTTACGTGATTGCAGTATTCCACTGTGGGCCGGTGTGCTGATCACAATTGTGGACACATTCACATTCTTGTTTCTCGACAAGTACGGATTCCGGCGGCTGGAGTTTTTCTTTGGCTTTCTGATCTCTGTCATGGCAATAACATTCGGCTTTGAGGTTTGTTTCGTTGGTGTTATCCTTGTTTGGCAACATTCAATGAATTACCAGCGCTGTTGTTTGCCATTTGCAGTTCGCCATTGTTGGCCCCAATGCCGGTCAAATGGCGAAAGGAATGTTTTTGCCGTGGTGTGACGGCTGTGGAGCACCGCAGTTGCTGCAAGCTGTTGGTACGCTATGATCTGTGATGATTGGCAGAGCAACTTGAAAACTGTAAAACTGTAAACTGAAAAAAAATCAGTCGCATCGCAATAACAAATTGTATTCAACGTTTTTGTCAGGTATACTTGGCGCCGTGATCATGCCACACAACCTGTATCTGCACTCCGCTCTAGTCAAAGTGAGGTTTTCATTAATGTTTCATGACTGAATGCTGATGCCAAAGGATTTTTTGGTGTCACATCACTGTGCTTCATGCTGATTGAGTGAATGCAAGCGCAAGCAGCCAGCCAGACGTATTCCAAGGTTGCAGTGCCATTGCAGACGCGTGACATCGACCGTTCGTCCGAGCGGCACGTGCGCGAGGCCAACTTCTATTACTTCATCGAATGCGCCATTGCGCTCTCCGTCAGCTTTGTGATCAACGTTTTCGTCGTGGCCGTCTTTGCACATGGACTGTTCGATAAGACGAACGCTCAAGTGGTTCGTGCGTTTGTCCATTTGCACAACATCGACCGTTGCAAGTGATGCTGTGGTGTTGGCGAGGTGTCCAGTGTTGGCATGTTCCAAGCGTGTCCACCATCATTGTGACGTTGCCTCTGCCCGTGCACTGTTTCCATTGTGCCCGTTGCTTCAGCACGCCGTGTGCGTTGCCTCCAACAGCAGCGAGTCGTCCGTGTTCCCGGACAACAACCAAACGGTGCTCACTGATATCTTCCGTGGCGGCGTCTTTCTCGGTTGTCAATACGGCGAGGCGATGATCTACATTTGGGCACTCGGAATACTGGCCGCCGGACAAAGCAGCACAATGACTGGCACTTATGCTGGACAGTTTGTCATGGAGGTCTGCACGTTAGCACAGTCACGGCAGATCACAGGGGCATAAGTGGCAAATTGGAATACGTATTAGGTGCATGGATTACTGGCCATGGTGACCACTGAGTTTTGTATTCAACAAATGCACACGAACCGTGCATTTATTCGAAACTTTTACACCCGCTTGCTGATTGCTTGTCGTTGTTCGCGGCTCGATGCAGCGTGAGATGACAAAAGGGGTGGGGAGTTAGTGAACAGCAGACAAGTTGTCGGTCTTGCTGATTGGTGGCATTCTGTGTGATTGGTTGGCATGATGCGCATTGTGGTTCAGGGGTTTCTGCAACTGAAATGGAAGCGTTGGCAGCGTGTGCTGGTGACGCGTGCCGTGGCGATCGCACCGACCTTGGCTGTGGCCGCTTACAAAAGTGTGCAGTCGTTGACAGGTCAGCCACTGAGTTCACACGTTCTTTTCGTTCTTATCCGTGCGAATTCGCGTTTTTACCGGTTCATTTCCAGGGATGAACGACGTTCTGAATGCGATGCAAATGCTGCAGCTGCCGTTTGCGCTCGTGCCCGTGCTGACTTTCGCATCGTCTCCTCGCATCATGCAGTCTTATCGAACTGGACGGTAACTTGCAGATACGTTTTTTTTCATTTGAGCTGATTTGATTCCGACATGTTGATTTGCTTTACGTACTTGCTGGATGGGCGAAATGTCAGTTTTCAATGATTTGATTTTTGATTTTTGAACTGTATAAATTTTCTTGTGTGCTTCAGTTCAGTTTTATTTAGCACTGAAGTGCACAAAGCAATACAAAATTTTAGACCAACTGCAGTTGGGCACATTGTTTGTCCTAAAATCTGAAAACTCACAACATCTGCAGTGCTTGCTTTTGCAGCTTCTTCCAAGTGTTCCTTGGTGTTGCGGCGTACGCAGCCATCGTCATCAACCTGTTCTTTCTCTATACGTTCATCAACGACGAGCTGCCATCGGAATGGTACACGTGGACGTTGGTCGCTGTCGGCGGAGCACTTTACGCTCTGTTCATTGCTTATTTGGTTGGTGTTTCTCATTCTTGTTGCACCCAACCTTTGCCAATTAGAGCGTTTGGTTTGTTTACTGTTATTTCAGAGTTGCTACGCTTTAATCGAAATGGGCGTACCGATACCGCAGGATCATTGGGTATGTCAGGGAGGGAAATAGAGGTCTAGCAAACTTCTTGCAGCTGTTTTTGCAGTTTTGCTGTGCACTGAAGTTTTGCAAAAGTGCCTTTTAACGAACTAAGCATATTGCGATCATTATGTCGATCATCGGTTTTTCACCACGATTACGGATTCAATTGCAATTCAGTTTGTGCAAGCGTTCCTGCCGCGCGCGTCCGTGTTGTGCGTCGATGCGCCGTGGCTCGATGCAGCCTCTGCGTCGCAGCAGACGGCACCCGAGGATGCGTTAACCATTGGTGAGTGCCACGGTGGCCTCGATCGGATTCCAGGTTTTGGTGGTAATTCTGTGTTTTCATTGAAACTAACAATCTCGAATGGAAAATTTGTTGCTTGTTTGTATAGACCGAAGACCATCTGAAAATCGAGGCTACAACAATGAAGCTGCTACAACTGAAAATGGTGATTTGAATTTTCCTTCTTGATAGAGATCGTTCGTTCTTCGTTCTATCGTTTGTTTGTGCTCCAATTTCCCATTTGATTCTATCGTTCACACACCGACACCGGTAATGTTTCATTTTAGCGTGATAACAGAATCCTAACGGTTTTGAGCTTTTCAAACATTATCTATCTTGTTTTTTGTTCAATACACGACACACTGTGTGTGTTTTATTGTTATTTTTTGTTTGTTTTTTGCCAAGTATGTTCTGTGATATCAGACTGTATAAAAACTGATTTTGAGTCTTGGCAGCAATTTGGTCTGTACCGAGAGTTTGTGGGTTAAGAAGCCCGATTTGTAAAATTGTTATTTCAAAAAAGTGTTCACTTTGTAAGAATTTGTTGCTCGCAAGTTTTGAATTCTGTTAAACAAATTAACAAAAACAAGCACCGCACCAAGACGGAACTGGGAGTATTTCAGAGGTGACGAGTTCTGCGACGGTCTATTTGAACTCCAGCACGCCCGCAAGTGTCAGCAACAATGGTGATGGTGGCGTCAGCTTCAGCCGACTCAGAGGGCAGCAACATCACAGAGGCCGAGGCTGCGTTGTACGACCGTCAGATCAGACTCTGGGGTCTCGAAGCACAAACCAGGTTTTCGTTTGAGCTCCATTGTTGTTGCGGTATTTTCTGTTCAATGATAATTTCGCGAATCAAAGTTGCAAACCGTGTCACTCTGGTTCCAGTCTCCTTTTGTGTGATTTCTTTTTTTATTGCAGGCTTCGCAACGCGAGTGTTCTCTTGGTTGGCATGACTGCCTTGGGTGCCGAAGTGGCCAAGAATCTCATGTTGGCTGGACTGAAAAGTTTGACGGTGGTCGATTCCGAAACGGTGGGTTGCTCGATTGGATATGAGTCGGCTGACTGGTGGAGCATCTGCAAACTCATGCCATGATTCATGCATTTGGCAACCTACACGTGCATCGAAATTCAAGCCCTGGCTAATTTCAGGCCCGTTTATACCTGAAGTATGCAGGCGTACGTCAGCTGCAAACGAACGCAAATCCAAAAGTGACGTGTCGTATAAGTTTAGGATTTGCGTTCGTTCATACTTGACGTACGTCTGCATATGTAAGGTATGAACGAAGACGTGACGTGCCGTGCTGTCAGGTATCAACGGGCCTTTACACATGTTTGATTGCTGAACACTAGAAGTAAAAGTAACGATGTGGCATTTTTTAGGTCAGTCACAGTGATCGTTCGTCAAACTTTCTGCTGTCGGATGAGTCCACGAGTAACAACGTGCGTGACCTTTTTTGTTTACTTCTTTTGTCTCCGGCCAGCAAGGTGCCATGTGTTAATGCCAAAAAGCTACCTTTTCACTTATAAGCAAACTGCGGTGCTTTTTTGTTTCCGTGCAGCGTGCTGAGGCGTGCGTGCCGCGGTGTCAGACACTGAATCCGAACGTTCAACTGACCGCAAAATCGAGCATTCATGAATTGGACGAAACATTCTTTCGAGAGAGCACCGACCTCGATCTGGTTTGTGTCATCGGTCAGTCAGCAGAGACGAATCTAAAAATCTCCGAAATCTGTCGAAAGCTGAAAATCGCCTTTTGCTGCGGCGACGTGTTCGGATGGTTCGGCTATTCGTTCAGCGATTTTGGTGACAAATTTGAGTTTGTGGAGTGAGTGAGCGTTTTTGTGCGTTGTTTTGTGATAGGCAACTTGTAAAGCCTGAAACACGCGCATGACTACAGTTCAGTCAGAATAAAATGAGATGTTTCTCCGACCAGGTTTCTACTCTCTTAACCTAGTTTTAAAATTTGGACTTTTAAAGCTCATCAAAAGAAAAACAGTGGAGAATCGGAAACAATGCAAACATTTTCTTGGTCACCGTATTACAATCATAACACCCAAGGAAGCCGTTTTGCAGAGAGCGCAAGATCACGGCAAGCTCGCACACGAACGCCAAAGACAAAGACATTCAGCTGGTTGAGGAAGTTGACAACGACACTGCTGACGTCGTCTCGTTCGTGCAAGACGCAAACAATCCGGACAAAACTCTCGATTATGAACCGACTGAGAAACGTAGGAGAATGGCTGAATCGAAACCGACTGATGAGACAACCGAGATGGTGAAGCAGGTAGACCAACAGTCAGTTCACTCATTGGTTGGATTGAGGAATTGGTCATAGCTTCATAGCTTGAGCGCTTACTCTCTGGGAGTTCCACAAATATGTTGTTGAAACTCCGAATCTGATGTGGATAAAAACTCTTTTAATGCTTATTTTTTATTTGCTTTTCATTGCAGACGATGAAGTTCACGTCGCACGCTGAGTCGTTGCTGGAGCCGTGGCCAGTGAAGGGCGTCACGGATGTGATGCGCCGCAAAACGCCTGTCGCCTTTTATGTGATACAAAGTATGAAGCAATTCAAGTGAAAGACGCTGATTGGCTGAATGGCTGCTCGATTGTTCAAACAGACGTTAAACAACTGTAATGACATAGTTTTCTGTTTTTAGCAATCCAAGCAGCACTGAGCAAGTTGAACATCCCGAAAGCAGAGTTATCGGCAAACAAATCGGTGCTGCGCGACTGTTGGTTGGATGTGCTGAAGAAATACAGGCTGAGCAAGGAGGATGTCAAGTGTGCGCCGGACGATTTTGAGGAGTGCGCGCATCTCTTGTGTTCTGTTGCAAGTTGCACTTCTAGATTTTTTTTGAATTCAAAAATTGCTTGTCAGATAGCATTCGTGAAAACAAAACTGTTTTTCAGCTATTGCTACGGTGACTTTCATCCGGTTTCCGCCGTTGTCGGTGGCATCATGGCGCAGGAAATGATCAAGGTCAACAGTAGTTGCTAATTCAGTTTCACTTTTTGTGACAAAATCCAATGTCTCGGTATTTTGAAGGTTTGTTAGACGTGCCGCAGTTTTGCCGTTCTCAGGCGCTCTCACAGAAAGACCGACCTCTGCACAACACGTTCGTCTACAACGCGCTGGACGCCACGGGAGTCGTCGTCAAAACGCCGCCTGTCACTTTCTGAAAACTGAATCATCACTTTTGTGATTTTCACGATGTGAAAGAACGCCGGTGGTTTTTCATATGTTCGTGGATGTTTTCATTTTGTGTTGATATTGCTCGTTTTTTGCTTTATTGATTCGTTGTTTTTCTCGGTTTACTCCACTGCAATTATTTTGAACTGTTCAATGAAAGTTGAGATGAGAACAAACTTGCTTCAATTGGTTTTACAATTTCAATGTCGTATTACGACACGACTACTCTTAATTACTATTAAAAATGCTTGTTATTTTATGAAGTTTGCATTGTTCTTGAAAAAAACCATAAATTTTCCAGCGATGTCAGTTTGGATCACCAATTTTCGGTGTTGAGTCGTCGATTTATAAACCACAAACAACAGGCTTATCGACAAGAACGAATGCAGTTGAAGCAAACGCCGACGACAATTTGCAACGGTATGCATAACAGTCTTTTCTTGTGGTTGACGCAGTTATTTTTTCGTTATTTCTGGCTACCTAAGATTGTAAATGCAACTGCGTTAAAAAACTATGGTTGGTTTTTTCTTGAGTCGATTATTACTTCGAAAGTGCGTTTCCCCTAAGGTACAGTCGCAGTGGTCGGGTAAACAGAATACAAGTTGCAATCTTGATGACAACATATCAACAGTCAACACCGTCCCTTTCTTTCACACCATGTTTTTCATTTCATTTCGTTTTATTTTATTTCGCGACCCAGTTTACAATACACTTACTTTCAACACCGAATAGTCGCTCACTGTGTCAGTCTGGCTATCATTGACGTTGCGTCATCCGCGCGCGAGTGCAATGGTCTGCCTTGCTTCATCGATTTCATCTTGCTGCGGTTGACAGAAGCACGATCGAAACGTGACGCTCTGTGGTGCCTTCGTTCGTTTGTTGGTCCGCCTCGAGCTGGTCGTTCGTCGCTGCTCGGAGTGCTCGTCCGAGGGCGCACTGACGATCGTGCGACAGAAGCAGCTGTTGACGGCCTTGCCGATCAGGCGACACGTGTCCTCGCAGTGCCGCTGGTGACACGCGTGCAAGGCCGGGAACGAGCACGGCAACATGAAGTGCACACTGCACCGGTGCTCGCAGCGGATGCGACTCGCCGGCGTGTGCGAGTTCTGCAGCGACGTGATGCCGCCACTGGAGCTGGGTGGTCGGCGGCGTGCCTGCCGTTTCACGAGATTCCTCGTTTGCAGACCGCTCAAGAATGGAAAGCTGCCAGGATGGTCGGATGGGTGCCACGAATCGAGCTGGCCAATCGTAGCAGAGTGCTCATCTGAGCCGCTGAACTCCTCCGACGATGTCCACCAGTGGTCGTGTCGACTTAGCCCTGCGGTTTCGCACTTCGTTGTGGGGATTGCGCTGAGGCTCACGATTAAAATGCACTGCAGTAGTCGGATTGACACGCTGCCGCCGGAGTACATGCTGCTTTGGTTTACCTAAAATACGCAAGTGTTGAAACAAAGATGGTCTCGAAATTGGAATGCACTTTTTCACAGATACCAATTGGTTTCATTCACAAAACCAGCAATAAGAAAAAATACAGCAGGTAACAAAACGTTAACAAAATTAAGTCAGCAAAAAGAAAACTCGCAATTGGCGAGTTTTTATAATTCACAACCCACCGGTGTGCATTATAAAAAGCATAAATTTTATTGCCCGGTTGTTGAGTGTTTGAATGTCTTTTTGATTCAGTGTGAAGTTTCAAAAAAACTTGAAATGAATTGTTTTTCACATGGTACACCGTTTTAACACACTAGTTTTTCAAGTGCGGGTGTTAATGAATTACACATTTCTACCGAAAATCATTTTAGAGTTTTACACCGCCGCTTAACAAATAGCACTGAACTGAATGAAAACACAAGACCTGAATGACAGTATAGTTAAGCAGTATTAGCAGATGAGGTTTAGAAGTTGACCGAAACTAGTTGCAGAAAATTCGCTATCAGTTTGTCAGTATTGAATTAACTGACCAGGCAAGGTAAGAAAAAATTAAAAAATCACTTGATTTGTGCAAGTGCGCTGAAACTGCAGTCTTTAAAACACAAACAACCACGACAGTGTCTTAGTGTTTGTGGAATTTGTGTGTTGCGTGCTGATATATGCAACTTCTCAATTCCATAAGCGAGTTCCCAAAGTATCGGTAGTCAGGTGCACTCCACATGCAAATATTAATGTGCAAAATACACCTTTGAAGGATTGAGTTGGATTCGGATGTGCAAAGTGCTTATGGATGGATGTATTGTTGCGATTATTCATCCACAGATACAATGTACGATCTGAGTTCTGAGGCTAATTTGGAAAAAAGTTTTCGGTTACTGATTTCAAAAACATTACAAATCGCAATATCTGTTGCAATTTTGCAATAAAGATTGTGTCTGAATCTGACCTGAAGTTACAAGCGTATAATTCATCAAGAGCAGACATGTAAAGTCAAAAAACGTGTTTTTCGTTTTTTTGCCTGCAAACAACACAAGAAGTGCACGCTTTAAAAAGTGACCTTCTCTGTATGGTGCCTGCAACGCAACTTGTCAAGTTACCGTATGCAATTCCGGCTTTTTGTTTTCTTTCATAAAAGTGAACAAAGTTAAACTGGAAATAAGTTCGATTTATGACATGGAAGTATTTTGTGACGAAATGAAGACGGTCAACTAGCACTTTTCAGATTGAGTATCAGTCGTGACGGCATGACGTCATCTTGTGATCAGTCTGCTGACAACACAATTCTTCAAAATTCGCACGCTGTGATTCAAAAATTGGGCGGCAGCTACCCACGGCTCGTGAAATTGGTGCGAAAAAAGACGGCACTGATTGAGAAACTAAAGTTCGTGCCCGATAACGCGTTTGGCAAGCGATATGGAAGTGTGTTCGACGTGAAACAAGGTGATTGACATTTCTAAGCGTAGACTTTGTCAGTTATGCTTTCGTTCAAAGTGTTTTTCTGATTGATGTGACACCGATACAGTTGATCAACCGACCGCTTTTGCCCAAGCTCAGAATCATCGAACGCTTCGATCATCCAGTTTACACCAGTTCTACGTGGATGCTAAAAATTCAGATGACATTTTACTCGCTGCGAGATCAAGACAGCAAACAAGAATCCTTGTCGTTGTGTCATAATTTTCGTGTTCCTTTCCACCAGGCGGACATCTTCATCTGCTGACCTCCGAAGATCTGTTGAGCATCGTCACCGCAGACTTCGACCTGGAGACAGCTGCTCCGGAAGATTTACCAGCAGGTGAACCAGTATCGGAAGCGACGGAAGCGAGTGCCAGTAATGCAACTTCTGTGATCGCAAGTGTAGAACGAGACTTGAATGGTGGTGAGCCAAACGGTGAGAAGCGCGCTCGCATCGACGAAACTGAAAATGAGCACAAGAAAGCGCACGCGGGCAAACAGCAATTGGTGGAGGAGGATGTGCTCGCCATGAAACGCAGTGGCACGGCAGGCGATGAGATCGTGTCGAGATTGGTGGCTGGTCGGTGGCGGGTTTTTTTGATTATTTTTTGTCTTCGCTTGACTCACAATTGCTCATTGATTTGTCCACCATGGCACCATCCCAATGAGCAAGCTGGGTTTAAATGGACTGGTTTTACTGCATTTACACCACACCATACATTTGTCGTTTGGCAATGGACAGCAAGCTTTCTGCTGGATTTTGATGTTTTCATTTAGGGAATGCTTCATTCGCGGACCGCAACGAATATTCGCAAGAGAAATACGTGAGACGAAAAACCAAGAAACATGGCGACCGACTGCTGATTCTGAAGCCCACGATTCGACTGATTGCTGAGTCTTATTATCACAAGGTTCAGTTGCACCCTAGTTCATAAAATTTAGTTTAAGTCGTGCGGTACCAGTCAATTATCACAGCAACAGTACCAAAAGTTATGGTTTGTTACAAGAAAATTCACTCACCACCACGCCACGCGTTACAATATAAACCAACAACATCAGGTTGCACTGCAACAGGCTTTGTTCTGGAGTGAGGTGGTCCTCACGTGCCACTGAGGTGCAACACCTTTTCGCAGTAGTGAGCGGCAGAGAACAACAACAACAACAAAGCATTCAAGCTCACCGCAAATTGGCTTACCAACACTCAACGACTGTTCACAGGAGGCGGAACGAGTGGCGAATTTGCGCATCGACCAACTGGCGGAGATGCTGGCGAAAATGAACGTGCATTACGGCAGTCGCGTGCTGGTGGTGGAGCAGTGCCAGGGCCTGATCACAGCGGGCGTGCTCGAGCGACTCGGCGGCCACGGCATGTGCGTGCACTTGCATCGGCACGAGCAGGCACAGGGCATCCCGTGCGTGCATGCGATGAACTTTGCCCAGAAGGTGAATGCAGCATTTGCGAAATCAGTGCCTCATTCACGGATGTTTCATGGTTTTCCATGTGCTCATGGTGGCTTGCCTGCATGCGTTAGGCCACCAGTCCGAGGGAATCGACTGGCCTCTGCTGTGATTTGCTTTCAGGCTGCTAAACGATCAATGTATTGATCAGACTTGAATCTCGCAACAGGTTGGCTGGGCTGGTGCGCAAGTACTGCGATGACAACGATCACTCTGTCTTACACTTTCCCAGATACTGAACACGTTCTACCCATTTCCCGTCTCGTACATTGTGCCGACTGCCACGACCGCGCAGTCGCCTGAATCAGAATCGACAGCATCAACCGTGACGTCTTCCTCTCGACCGCGTTCGTATTGTGCTCGAGTGGTTGAGGCAGCGGATGCAGCTGATGAAGACGAGCGGCAGCACACCGCGAAACTGCCGGTGCCACCGGAAGTCTGGGCGGAGCGCAGGAAACGCCGCGGTGAACGAGCGGTTCGCCATAAATTCGTGGAAGAACAGTTGAACAAAGGACAGATGGACTCACTGGTCGTCGTCGCACGATCGCTGCCGTTGATGGAGACCGTGCAGCGGTTGACCGCCTTCCTGAAGCCTTCCTCGCAGATCGTGTTGTACTGCACACAGTTGCAGGTCAGTGTAGCTGCGGAGACACACCGTTGCCTGCTGGTTGGCTGTGATTAAGCATGTTGCAACTG
>JASANC010002494.1:0-33358 GCA_030248135.1 Theristus sp. LFF4_11 | reverse complement strand
CTCTGCTGAGTTGATTGAGCCGTCGATCGTCGAAATCGGCTGAGTAAATCGTGATCTGGGCGACGTTATGTGTTGGCAATACGTGCGTTTCACGTCATGTGTCTTGTGCGCCGACCTGTCACGCGACTCTGCCGGCGCTGTGCTCGACCGATTTCGACGATCGATAGCTCAATCAACTCAGCAAAGCATCCGGAACACGGTGATATGTTGTTTGTGGTTTGTTTCGGTGGTTTTTTTTTAAATTAAAAAACTCACAAATCACAACAAATTGGTGTTTTGTGTTTTTTCACAAAATTTTTCCTAAAGCTTCATTACTAAAGCGCACGCGCACGGGCATCGGCATGCTCATGCTCATGATCCACTAGCGCGCGTGCACACGCTCCGCACTCAACAAGAACTTGTTCAAAACGCAATTGTTCTTACATCTTTCTTCTTGAAAAGGCTTGGCTTAGGTTAGGATTAGGTCAGGATTATGTTTAGCTTGGAATTAGGCTTTAGGATTAGGTTTTGGTTTGGGCTAGTTTAGGCAACGTCTGCCAACATCAGTGGTTTGTTTTAGTACAACAGGCCAACCAAATTTTTATTGCACACCAACCAATGTTCAGTGAAACAAAAACTTACCACAAACGACACATCATCGTGTTTCGGATGCTCTGCTGAGTTGATTGAGCCGTCGATCGTCGAAATCGGCCGAGTAAATCTTGATCTGGGCAACGTTATGTGTTGGCAATATGTGCGTTTTACGCCATGTGTCTTGTGCGCCGACCTGTCACGCGACTCTGCCGGCGCTGTGCTCGACCGATTTCGACGATCGATGGCTCAATCAACTCAGCAAAGCATCCGGAACACGGTGATATGTTGTTTGTGGTTTGTTTCGGCGGTTTTCTGAAATTCGAAAAAATCACACACCACCATAAATTGGTGTTGTGTGTTTTTTAAGAAATTTTTCATTGCACACGAAGCAATGTTGAATAAAACAAAAACCAACCACAAATAACTCATGGTCGTGTTTCGGATGCTCTGCTGAGTTGATTGAGCCATCGATCCTCGAAATCGGCAGAGGAAATCGTGATCTGGGCGACCTGACCAATTCAACGATGACAACCACATTCATTTGTGGTCATTTCAATTTGTTTTCATCAAATCTGATTCAATTTTCGCCCACATATGTCGTTTCCATGTGATTTTCAGAAGAATTAATAATTGTGGTGTTTTTATGTGCATGGTGTTTTTAGCATTTCCCATTTTGAAAAATACCATGGTGTTTTTATACACATGGTTTTTATATCGCATGGTGTTTTTTTACACCATGGTGTTTTTTTACGCCCCCCCCCCCCCCCCCCCAAAATTTTCCAGCGTGTTTTAATTGCTGATCAGTGATCATTCATTTTCAACGGAATTTCATGTTTTATATTACAACAAAGGTTCTCACAGAAGTCAGTAAAACTTTGTTAAATAAACACCACCATCCACTTCAGCGCTCTCGAAAACCTCAAATCTAATGAGAAAATTGAGAAATAAATTTGTGCGGGTGGTGGCGAACTTGTAAACTCCATAAGCCCTTTCGTACTGTAAGCGAACGTTCTGCCACTGCGCTATCGATTCAGCACATGAAAATGCGTTAACAAAATAGGTCAACTGTAATCAACGTGTCTAAACATTTCGTTGTCAGACCGAATAACGACACGAGCGCTGCATGTTAAGCGATTTGATTGGTCAAAGCTAAAAAAAAGAAATTGTTTAGAACACGGCAGCGTTCTTTTTTTAATTTCTGGTCGGCGAAGCCAAATGCTAAACTGAAGACTAAATAACTGCAACTGAACTTTCCAGAAAAGGATATCATTTCAAGCGATTTGCAAACAGGGCCGAACTTTTCTCAGTGAAACGCTCGCAACTTCGCAAGGCGAAGTTCGTAAATCCCTTTCAGTTTCAATCAGTTCGTTCGTTTGTTTCTTTTTGTTCCAGTTTCCCCTTCCATCCATCCAATCCAACAGAACGAAACAAAAAAAACGAAAAGTCAGCCGACGCTGGTCGCCGACCACACTTAACATTTACACGAAGAAGCGGTTCACGCTGTTGCATTGTTTGTGTTCTCGCGTTTGCCAGTGCCACGTCGCCGTGTTTATCTTTTCGTTGAGGAGCTGGCCGCTGGCCACTATTTTAGGTTTGGATTTTTGATTTTCAGTTTTTTTGCAGGCAACTTGATCGGTGGTTTGGTTAGTGCTGCCGGCCGGTGGTCACCTAGATTTCGAAAAAAAATTACTTACACTTTTAATTATCGGAATTTTTCAATCAATAGGAAAAAATTTCGAAAAACATTCCCCCGCCCCCCCCCTCGAAACTTGCTTGACACTCCACCCACCAATACCATCCACTCGACAATTTGCTTTCGCCTTCGGTACTGAACTGATTATTATTATATTACATATTATTATATATTATTAATTTTCTGCAGAAATGTGATTGGTTTGTTTTCTATTTTGTCCATTTGTTTTTGTTGATTGTGGTGACAAAGCAAAGAAATGGATGACTCAACGTCAAGCCAAGATAAAGTTCAATCAACATCAACACTGAAGCTTCCGGGTGTGATCAACGAAAATGAGAGCACTTGTACAAACAAGAACGCAGCATCGTGCTCACGATCCCACCACGACTACACTTCGTGGAGGTGAGTTTTCCATGTCACCGTCGCAAGGTCTTCTAATTTTTGCATTGCTGTTCAATGATGTCTTGGTGGTTGGTTGGTCAGATCCGATCACTAGCCACAATTTTCCAACTAGGCGCGATTCCAGGATTACAACGTGCACGTACAATGTTGCCAGACTGCAGCCAGTTCTCGACGAAACCGAAACAGACGACAAATCTCCGTGGGCTGCCGCCATGTTTTCCTCGTCTGACATCGTTGTCATCGGGTGAGAGAGATTGAGATATTTCATTTCCATTGGCGTTTGTCAGCTTTTGTTGCTTTTTCACTGCTTGTCTCTTGGGTCCGTATTCGTTCCTTTGTCACTTCTGGTGTATGACGCACACGCAGGCGCGAAAACAAAGTAATTGCTGTGTAATTTTTATCCACAGCTTACAAGAAGTGTCCGTCGTTGGGTGGCATTCGGCAGGTGTTGCTGAGCACCCCTGGTCAACGTTTTTTCGACGTCAGCTCACCGCACGTTCCTTCATCCAACTGTGCCCGAACGGGGTAAGCCAATGAACAAACGTTCACTCACATTATGGATTGGGAGTGATTTCGAAACGCTCATGAGGAGGAGAGCGTCAAGAAACGAGATGTGAATTGTCAGAAACGTAAATTTAAATGATGTATTCTGGTGAAACCGGAAATTTCTCGTTTTCAAGTGCACGTCGTTGACTGTATCAGTGTTGATTTTCGTCAAGCTACACGTGCTCGCCGCGCTGAGACAAATCGAGACGCAGTCGATTGTGTTGGAATACACGGTTGGTTGTTTACGATGTTATCGAGCATTCAAACATGGAATCCTGAATCAACAATACTGATTTCGCTGTAGATCGGACTGTAACAACAAAAAAATCTCAGTTACGAGTTGTTGCCACTTAGAAAAATATTAACGAATAAAAAGTGTTTGACTTTATGAACGCAGATTTTCCGTTTCTGTTGCGTGCAGGGTGCGAAAGCGACGGTTGCAGCGTCGCTGGTGCTACGCGACATGACCAGGCTGACATTCCTCGTGTCGCATCTCAGACCCGGCATTGAGCCTGGCTGTCTGGAGCAACGAATACAGGTGCGAACGCTCAGGGTGAAAAGCGGCATTCGTGAAGCAGTATTTACAAGCTACGCGGTCATCAAATGCTTGTTCATGAATGCCCCTTGTGATAAAATTTAAGAAAGAATTGAAACGAAATGGAGAGACACTCGCACGTCTGCTATTCAGGGAGTTCGCCTTGTCTCGTCACAATTCAACCGTCTGCTGACCACTGAGTGAGTGTCGACAGAAAACTGCTACAGTCTAACTCGATTACATAGCCAACTAGCTGATTGGTTGGTGGTCACGTCACGTGATGCATGCATTCTGTGCAGGCATTGCTGTGGGGAGGCGGAGTTTGGATTGCACAAAAAAGCATTCATTACGATCAACCAACCAATCAGCTAGTTGGATATGCTATCGTGTTCGACTGTGTCGTGTTCACCAATCAGTGTCGCGCATCATGCTTTCCATTTTTCGTCGTCTCATTCTCCAGTTTCGTCATCTGGTGTGGCGATCTGAACTTTCGCGCCGTGACGCCGCACCGAACGGACGCGCTGCGACGGGTGGCACCCGGCGGCGACCCAGAGGACGTGAAGTTTGTGTTGCAGTTTGACGAGATGCGACGATGCGTGAACGCGGGCGAGATATTCGGTGAATTCATGGAGGCACCGATTCAGTTTCGACCGACCTACCGAATGCGAGTCGGGACGAGCGAGTTTGATGAACAGTACGATTGGGGTTTTGAGTTTTTCATGAAGGGCACTGATGAGACCACCCCGCTACCTCTTCTGCATATGATGTTCTTGCCAAGGCCGAAATGCAAAGAACCATCCTACAACTTGATTGATTTGGTGTTGGTTGGCTGTCTGTGATCAGTCCGCTTCGTATGTGATTGCTGATTTGTGTAACGTGTTTTCAAGGCTGGATATTCTGGTCTTGATGGTGTGCAGCTGCAAAGACATCGCGTCACAGCAGCACCGTTGCTCTTTGAATCAAAGCTGTTGCTTTACGCCTCTTATGACATAAGAGTTGAACGTTCCCTTGTATCACGCAGTCTTTTTTCCATCAATCACATTGCTGTTTCACCGGATCCCTGTACAATTGCAAACATAACAGGCGTGACCCATCGTGGACCGACCGTGTACTTTGGCGACTAAACCCGGACCGCATTCTGCCGAATCGCGTTGCGCAGCCGTTCCAAGGTGTCTCCGACCAGCGATACAATTCCATTCCATCAGTGACGTCCAGCGATCACACACCCGTCTATCTGACGCTTTCGTTGATGGTTTGTTGTTTCGGCTTCGATTTCATGCAGAATTTCCCGACGACGACATCAGTACTGTTTCGTGGTGAATTCTTTTGAATGAAAAAGGATGAAATTCTCAAAAGCCGAACCACAATAGCGAGGGCTTTTATTGAGCAAAAAAAACTCAGCAACGCAAACTGACATCCCTTGAAACCTACCAATCACAGACAGTCGTGATCATTCGAAATCGCAACGAAATCGCTTTAGTTGACCTTTGTTCGTGGTGTTACAGATAAATTGCCACAGTGTCTCGCCATATTGGCCGATTCGCTTTGCAAACGTTGACACGCTGACGCAGTTCTACGTGGGACTCGGAATGCTGTTGAAATTGGAATACGACCAGTCGTACGAAGCGACGGACGCATCCGCGTTCGATTACCTCACTGTCTACAAAGTTTGTCTTGTTTGGAACAGATCTTTTGTGTAAGCCCGTTGCTTGGTTGGTTGGGCTTGCTTTGTATGCTGAACCGATGTCAGTTTTCTGAGCCACGGATTGATTGACCCTTCATGTCCGGAGTTCTGTTGTCGACGTGTGTGTGTGTGTATTTGTGTTGAGTGGAGTGGAGTATTGGGGCTGTGTTTTCTCACCATTTTTCGAGTTTTCGGAATTTCGAACTCAATAACAGACAGTTTTGGGTTTCTTTTCCAAAGATTGTTTTACAATCGTACAGGAGCCACTAACATCGGACACTCTCGACCTGACCTATTGGCAGTACCTGCTTACCAGCTGGCAAGAGGACGACGACGCTGCGAGACACCACTGGCGTTGCAGAGTGTCACCGGACCGAGGTCCGCCCGAGGGTCGCTATCGGCTCGGCGTCTATTCGCGGGCCCGTCAGTGTCTCGTTGCTTTGTCGGAGCCGATTTCGGTCGGTTGGAATTTCGCTTGTCGAGAGGATTTTATTAAATTTAAAGTTTCAACGAATAGTTCTGGAAAACTGATTTTTCAGATTGTGACAATCGACACTGCCATGGAAGCAAATGAGAACGATTTTTAAAGGGGATTGATGTTCTTTTTCCGGTGTTAGATTTTGTTATTATGCTCTGTTTCAGTCATTTTGAAATAATCTGCTTTATTTGCAGCTTTGAAGTTCTGGGCCAGTGATATTTATATTTTGATTTTTGGCATGAACTTGACTTTTGTTTTTACTGGTGCAAGTTTAAAGTTCTATTTCTGTAGATGCTATTACTTTTTTTCCGTTGTTACTGTTTTGACCAGTGGTGCTGATATGTCAGATTGATCAACTTTAGTTTTTTTATCCGTTGAGTGCCTTGTTCTTCCAGTTCCAATAATCCAGCGATTTCATAATGTTTCTGTTTTTAGTTTTTTTATGCGAAAAGTTGTTTGTGGTTTGTATACCCGTACAGCGTGTGATTTTTTATGAGACAAAGAAAAATTTCAGTGTGGTGTAGCTGTTCGAGCAAAATCTGGTTTCGAAACCACCAAAAATGATTGACATCATTTTGTATTTTCATCGATTCATGGAAAGCATCCAGCGGTTGGCTAAAAGAGATCTCTTGCAGGTGTCGACGAAGTTGACACGTTCAAATAAAACAAAACAAACAAAATGAAAACTCATTGAACGACGCGAACGATGCGCAGCAGCGGCTACACGTCACTGATCGACAATGACCATCATCAGCGATTCACGACGAGCTCGAAACGACAGCGATTCGAGCACGAGCCGGGTGTGCCGCCGTTGCCCGTTGCGATCGAGCTGCGCAGCAGGAGCAGGCCGAGCGACGAGGAACTGCTGTCGCGACGTCCCTACAAGGACAAGTCGCCGATCACGCCGCTGGACTGCGTCGACGTGCCGCTCGACCGTCAAGACTCGCTGCAGAGTTTGGCGCTCCGCTATGCGATGCCGGTACGCGCGTACAGTTACGGGCGGGTGCATAATCCCTAAGCCAAGCCTTTTTGATAAGGTGAACAGGATCAAATTGGTTGTCGCATTTTTGCTGTACTGTGTTGAAGAGGAAGAGGACCACCTCCAGCGGACATGTACGGTACGGTCACTGGAGAATTCGCCGGTCGCATGTCTGGTGAAATTTGTTTTGGAAGTTTGTTGTGAGTGATCCCAGACACGATGTTGCCGTGTGAATAAAAAACCGTTCTTCTACTTGCTCTTTCCCAGGTGGTGTTTTTTTGCAGTAGTATAACAATCAGAAAAAAATGCCTGACATTTCGGTTGACTAAAATGCGAATTTGTTACCACCGACCACCACCACCATCAATCAACTCTCATCTCTAAACCAAGCGGAGGCACGCAGGTAATTTCTCAGTTCCGTTTCATGCGCTGGATAACAAACAATGAACATCGTTTTTGCAGATTTCCGAGCTGAAACGTCTCAACAATCTGGTGTCGGATCAGGATTTCTTTGCGCTCAAGACGCTCAAAGTGCCCGAGTGCCGTGCGGCGACCCACTGCGAACTGCAAGCGAACAAACAGGCACCGTCAGAAACGGCACAATTGATTGACGTCGACCTGCAACCGCAGGCGAGCACCAGCACCGGTGGCAATCAGGTTTGTTTGATTTGTTTTGTTAATTTTTGTGAAAAAATGTACTACTGTGACAGGGGAAAAAATTGTTCATGATGATCAAACGCGATCTTTCGAACGGCTGATTCGCTGAGTGGTGCACTGGCGCGTTGACCATAAATAGTCAAACGTGTGCGGGTTTGTCTTAAGCGCCATTCATGGAAATTAAAGCGCGCTGATGCGCGTCACTTCGCCACACATTCACAAAGCAGAAAAAACAGCGCGCTTCAGTTTTGGAATATACGCACATTCATACGCACATTCATACGCACGTTCATTTAGGCGCGCGTCAACGCGCTCATGTAGTCTTTAGTGTTAAGCAGCATTCATGAAGCAGTATTTGGTGACGCGTAGGCGTGTTATATCATAGCTGCGCGGTCCACTAAATGCTGCTTCACGAATGACCCTATAATGTGTGGTGAAGTAAATTGAAATTTTCAAAAAAAAAAATATTCGATGAAAACCCGAGTTCAGTGAATTCGATCAACCGTTTCAGCCGCCCGAGCGTCTGTCACGTTCACTAGCGGGCAGCAGCAATTCGCTCGCCTCCTCCGGTGCCTCTGAGAACGTCCAGAAATCCGTCGAGCGGCTGTTGCGTAGCGCGGACGCGAGCATGGAGCGCGCCAGCAAGAGCATCCAAGAGTCGAATGGCGAGCACACGCTGTTCAACGGCTCTGTGTCGCCGTGCAACCGCCGACCGATGCACTTCTACGAGGCGCGTGATCCGTCCGTCCGCTTGCAGCAGTCCGTTTGTGGCAGGCACACCGGCCTGATCGCCATTTGCGGCCTCGCGCTCGCCGTTCTCGTGATTGTCTACTTGTTGTTCGCGACGTCCGCGTCGAGAGCCGATTCGGTGTAGTGAGTGGTGTTTTTGGTGCCATGCTGTGTTATGGTTGGTGTGGGTCGGTCGGTTGAGGCGCAGTCGTTTGCGCGTTATTTGGGTGCTTTTCTGTTTGTGGTCATTCTGAGCACTGATTTGCTGCACGCCAGTGTAGTGTTCTGATCACTTTCTGATATTGCGGTTTCCATCTGTCACATTTTCATTCAGACATTCGGAATTACGTTCTGTTTCTTGGATTTTGCATATTCGATTGCGTATACAACCAACCAACCCACGGTCGGGATTATTTCACAATTGGTGCTGGATCTAACGTTTATTTCTCCGTGTTTCGTTGTTGCTTTGAATGATACATGAAACTGGATTCTATTTTAATTTTCCCTGAAATTTTCCGTGCCTGTGCGAATTGTATCAGGTGATCAACGAGAATTCAATCATGTTTCTATTTTTTGTTGTTGTGGATTTATTTTTGCTGTGTTTGGGCCATTGGAACATTGTGATATGGATTTTTTCGTTTTGTATTTTATGTTTGAATCGTGTGACTGAAAGCGGCTAGTAAACTGCAAAAACCAGAAATTTGTGTTTTGTTCTGTTCTCTCGTGGTAGTCTCCAAAGGTGTTTACTTTTTTCGCAAAAAAATACAAATGCATAAAACAAAAAAAACTTTAAAAAACTGATTGTTCTCAAACTTGCAGCGATAAAACGGTTAAGAAACATGGCGATCTACAACGTCTCCGGTACAACGATTATTTACTTGGGTGTTATTGCGCTTGTGGTTGGTTACATTTTGAGTTCCAACTAAAAGCAGCATTGAACGACAATTTTTTTTAAATTGGTGCTTGGTTGATTGAGTATGCTCGCCATGATGCAACGGAACGCAAGGATACTGATCAAATGTGTGAATTTAAGTGTTTGCCTTGTGGTGTTACAGATCATCATGCTGTTGGTGTTGTTTGTGAAGCGTCAAGTCAGCCGACTAAAAGCGGTCAATCGACACGAACCGTATCTGCCGATTGGTCAGTCGATTTCGAAGGTAACTCGTTCATTTGTGTAGTTTTCATTCTGTGAAGAGTTCTTCATCGTTGTGTCCGACTTTTTTGCCGCTTCACGCGCAGCGGGTTCTCCAGGCTCGTCAGTATGACAGTATGAAAGTTTGAACGGGGATTTCAATTTAGCAACTAGTTTTTTTGTGCGTATGCATGGATACGACACTTGAACAATGGCTGTGAATCCGATTTAAAAAAAGTATTCGTTTGTGCATGGGAATTTGAACAATGTGCGTACGGACAAAATACTAACGGTGTTTTCGCCTTGAGCAGATCATCCAGCGAGACCCTTGAAGTGAATGAGTTGAATGACTGACTGATTCAGCTTCATAAGTACAGGGTGAGCCAAAAAAAAGGTTCCAATTCTAAAATGTTCTCACTGGCTTGTGCTTAGTTGTTTCGAGCTGAAAATTGGAACACTATTAGAAAACATTTGGAGGTTTATCTGACAAAATTTTTTTTCACCGTATGTTGCCCCTATCACTCACTACAGCAAAATATCCGGAAAATATGAAAAATCGACAAATGTTGTAAAATGCAGAGGGTTGATTTAACTGTAACAAAGATCAAAAGAATGAACGTTGGTGACAGCCCGATGTTCACAACACAAAAAAAGATGAAAAAAGCAATATGAGTTTAAAGCAGCTTAGAAATGCCGAATGCTGAGTTGCATTTGAAAAGTTTTTGATCACTCCAATGTTTCACTTCAAGTCTGAGTGTGCGTAAGCGGTTCTGCTCAGAACAGATGCGAATTTATCTTTTCAAATCAAAATTGTTTTTTCCTTTTTTAATACACAAAATTTGCCACTCTGATATTTTTACCATAGCAGACTGGTTGTTTTTCTGCAGTGAGAGATGCACTTCCATTTTCAGTCTTTGCTGCCATCATGGTTAAGTGGACGGCAGAGCAGCGAGTCTGGTCTGCCAATTGGTGGGAACATGCGAATAACTTTTCCACAGTGGTTCGGCAATGTCGTAAAAGATTCAATTTGACACCGCGTGACGATACATCAGTTCGGAAGATCGTTTATGAGCAACGATAAACTGAGATTATGGATGAACAGTGTTTTCTGTCAAAAATTGCTATTTTTTGAAAATTACACTGTAAAAATGAACTTACGTGTAAGCCAAAAAATTTTTTGATCACAAAAAACTCCCAAACGGTTCTAACAAGTGTTCCAAATGTTAAAACACGAGGTCCCTTTGTTACAGCTAAATCAACCCTCTGCATTTCACAACATTTGTCGATTTTTCATGTTTTCCAGATATTCTTCTGTAGTGAGTGATAGGGGCAACATACCATAACAAAAATTTGGTCAGAAAAACCTCCAAATGTTTTCTAGTAGTGTTCCAATTTTCAGCTCAAAACACCTTAGCACAAACCAGTGAGAGCATTTTAGAATTGGAACCTTTTTTTGGCTCACTCTGTATGTGAATGACATGCTGTTGCTGTATCATCCATGGATTGGTCTTAACGGTGCTTGCAGAAATTTCGGCGTCAAATCGCGTCCAGGCGTCAGCAAGTGGTCACCGTTCATCGAAACTACGACGCCCGATTTTCGAACGCTGGTTTGTGCGTTTTATCGGTTGTTAAAAAACAGGTTTTTAACGTGAATCTGTGGCATTTTTTGATATTTTTTTGTTGTTTTCTTTTTCAGAGATGCTCGAGGACTCGTCGGCGTATTACCACCGTATGCTGGCTCACGATGAGGTGAAAGATCTAGGTAGGACAAACTTGGCATTGTTTTGTGTGTGTTTTTTAGTGCTTTTCAACGAATTCCACTGTTGACATTGACATTGACACAATAGATAACTGTTGTTGTGTGTTGAAATAAAGAGTTTGACTCTGAGTTGAAAAAAACTGCACTAAAATCGCTGCTGAAGAAAATCTGGCGCAACGCGCAACCGATTCTAGTAATCCGACTGGCACACCGCCAAATCTGGTTTTTGAAGGCAAAAGGGGGACATTACAAGTTTGCCGAGTTTGATTTTCAACAGGGGGACAATACTGATGAGGCCATTGCTCTTCGCCATCTGATTGATGGTCGAAATGCAGAGAGCCTCCACCAGAACCTGGCTGATGTTTCAGACCAAGACCTAGAGGAAGCCGGCTGTCCGTTGTGGCGTGAGTCCAACCAGCCGTTGTACGTCTTCTTGCGACGGCTGCTGCGTGCGACTGAACTGAGCGCCGAAGTGCGTGAGGAAACGCTCGAACGAATTGCCTATCTCCATGAGCGATGCAGGCATTCTACGGAGGTTTCGTTTTTTTTGGTTTTTGCTGTTTTATATACTTTACTCGGGTTTTTTTGTCTCTTGGTTCATCTCTGAAATGACGTGTCACAATTGCGAAATGCGTTCCTCATCACGAGGTTTTGTTCTTCTCAAAACGCAGGACTTTGGTGCTGAAGAGCTCGCCGAATTTCGCCTGTTGATCAGGAACCTGAGGTCGATGTAAGTTGTCCGTTTTTTATTTTGACGTTTTCATTTCTTTTTTCGGTTCTTGAAGTTCGCCCTAGATACCTCAAGTTTCAACGCAAAAAAATGATAATTTAAGCGGGAAAGAACGTTGAAACATTCCTACCCACTGAAATTTTATTATACCAGTTGCATTCTCGTGCCCTGTGATTACTGGTTTAGAAAATTATGGCGTTGGCGGTGTTTTGTTTGATGATTCAGTGGAACGTGTTTGAGTTTTTTTTTCAAATGAATATTTTAGTCTCTGTCGCAATTACGAACGCGTCGCCGCGGCCTCAGCCCTGCAAAATGGCGACACATCTGCGCAGTGCAACACGTCGAAAATGCCACTTTTGGTCACCATTAAACCAAAGAAGCGATCGACAAAGTCAGAACGAACCAAACGGGCCACCGGGACGAATGAGACGACTTTGTAGCAACAAAAAATCTGTTTTTTTGTAATTTTCGATTTGTTGCAAATCAGCAATAAGCACTTTCCGTCTGTGAAAATTGCTTCACGTTAAACTGGTCCATTGTCTTTTAGAGAAGGTGAAAACTACCTTTTTTTTCAAGGTATATTTGCTTGTGAAACAGGAATCTCATTGCAGTCGAACTGTTCGACTGAATTATTTAGAAAATTTTGAAAAATTTATTTACATCCCACGCCATAATGCTTTCGCTTTTTTCACATTCGTTACTTTTGGGGTTACAAATTGTTTCCCTTTTATTGGCGGTGCAAATTTTGCTTTTATCACAACTCTCTGCTAATTGTGCTCTTTGAGTTTTTCTGCATCACATTAGTGATCAAATTCTTCATTTCGATTCGACCCGTCCTATGAAACCGTTAAAAGACTAGCCGTTCGATTAAAACAGCAAAATAAATGACGTATAGCAGGGGCATGAAAATTGGTGTCAAATGTTGTGTTCAACATCAGTGTTGCGATGTTGATGTCTTGTTGTGGCCACTTTTCTCTGGTCCAAACGCAACAAATTACTGGTGGCAATTCAAATTGACACAGACACACACACGTCGGGGCAAGCAATCTCGAATAAAACAAACAAGTAAAACAACAAAATGCTTTTTCGGTTAAGTTTGACAGTTTCAGACACATTTTTATTGCAAATTACACAACGGTTATTTTTCTGTTTTTGCAAATTGGAATGAAGACATCTTCCATTACAAGATACGTTTACGAAGTGTTTTTTTTTCAATTTCACACTGTACATAGCGCGTTTGATTTTATGCTGTGATGGACAGCGTTTTTTTGCTGGCAAGCGAGCTTTTGTATGACTGGGACGAGAGTTTTTTTCTCAAATATACGCACAATAAAAGGTTTAAGACGAGAATTTCTGACGCGCTCCGCTAACCCAAGCGAGACGAAGACGATATACGAGGTTGCTTTTTTCTTGGCATGTTTTGTTGAGGTGTGATGGTTGTGTAAGTTATATATCTTGTGGCTGGTCGGTTTTGAAAATTGTGTTTGTCTGTACGTTGTCTCGTGTTCGAACTTTACATGCACACATCACATTGCATAATGTGTTTGCGTTTTGGTGACTTTTCCACTTTTCCGTCACTGTAAGCAAGCCAAGCGCCCACCCCGTAGAGTCTCTCAGTAGTAGTAACTATTGTAAAATCGCATTAAACTATTATTATTATTCACGCCAGCCTGGAGAAAGTTCTGAAACCTGTGTGGTTTATTGTTGCGCGAAATTGAACAGCATATTACAACACTGTGTTTCGGTTGTTTGATGTGAACTTTTGAAACGCGTTTCATCTTATCTCGCACACTTTGCGTATATCGTGTATTGACAGTCACAGTGGATTAATGTGACAGTTTTTTTAAACCGGCTGGCAGGATTGATTTGTGCCACTCCCATTGGTGAAATTGTGCCAGTAGGTTTTATGTTCAATTTCGGCTTAACAATTCATTTATCCGGTAATTTTCGCTTTTTTCAAGACTGTTAGACAACCAACGGAACGACTTTCAATCATGTGAATCTTCAGCAAATCATGTTAAGGGCTAAGGCAGCATAATTTATCTTGATGTTGTAGTGGTGTGTGACACGGCAAGAATCAATTTGTTTGGCATGTACGTACATTTGGTCAATTCATGCGTGCCCATTGCCCAGCACTCCCAGTCGCAATGTCACTGTCTCCGTTACAACAAATTTCTCTCATTTCACAAGACGCGCACGACTGTTTTGGTCGTCGCCAACTTTTTCGGTTTCACAACAATTTGCTTTTCTATTTCTGTAAACAAATAGTGACCATGGCGGCCGGTTTTTGGCTCTCACTGTAAATTGTTGTTAAACAATTTCATTTTGCCAAGTAGATTTTCGCATTTTTCACACGCGAGCAACCAACCACGTGTTGTGTACGTGATCGGGGGCAGAGAAAATATTTTTATTGCTCTTTTTTTCGACGCGCACGCGTCTCCATTCTTTACTTTTACGCGGTTTAAAATTAGATTTTTTATTCTCGTCAGAGAATCCGCGCATTCCATTCTCACTCTCGCTGCTGTTTATGCTGACATAACGATGGTGTAATCGTCGATAAAAAAACAATACGATCTACAGTAGGAAACTTTAGAATCATCAATCAACGATATTGGACGAAAAAATGGACGTGGGAAAGGTGAAGCAGAGTCTGAAGAAGCGCATCGCTTTTCTACCGGGTCAGTTGAACAGGAATATTGATTGGTTGCGATTCCAGTAGATGTGCTGGTTGATTGGTTGCGATTCCAGTAGATGTGCTGGTTGATTGGTTGCGTTTCCAGTAGATGTGCTGAGTGATTGGTTGCGATTCCAGTAGATGTGCTGGTTGATTGGTAGCGATTCCAGTAGATGTGCTGAGTGATTGGTTGCGCAAGAAGAGTACAAAAATCGGAACGGTTCTTTGCTATCCTTGCATTTTCCTTCCAGGCAGCAGCGACCGAGCGGGCAATCGTCTGTTGATATTCGCCGGCCAGGGTGAATGGGTGGCGTACCCGTACGAGGAAGTGTTGGCTCTGGTCGCCTACCTGGCGCAGGTGACCGACCAGCACAGCAACGCGCACAAGACCATGTTCACGGTCGTCGTGGACATGCGACGAACGTGGATCAAGCATCTGAAGACTGCCTTGAAGGCGGTGCAGGTGCGGGCAACCGGTGATGCGGTGTTGTGTTGCCAGCGGATTCATTGGGTGCTGTTGTTGTTGTGGTTGTTGTTGTGGTTGTTGTTCGTTACTGCCGTCGTTGTGGATGCACTGATGGGTGTCGCATCAATTCAGCGTCAATCAGTCTTTCTCATTTCAATTAGTAGAAGGACTCTTAGTACAAAAGACTGTTGGTTTTATACTCGAGTTCTTAAAAAGCACCAAGAATGGCATGGCATTTTAAAATAATGGTATGACTTATTTTTTCAAACATGTCCCACTGAAATGACCTCATGTGCCCCCAAACATCGGCTTCTTGTTCACAGCAAACCAGACTTTCCGTTTAGCCGATTTCTTTCCGTAAACAAATGGTGAATGTCGAATCAGTCACACCAAACTGAAATTTTAGTGCCTGTACCTTGACAAACGGGCGTTTTTAAAGCAAATGACGTCATTTTAGCCCGGACATGTTTGAATAAATCCACAATACCAAGAATGGCACTGAAAAACGCACGACATTGTCAATGGCACCATTCACGTCCACCTCAATGTGCAGCACGCCCTCTTCCCACACATCCGTCAAGTGCTCGTGGTCAAGCCGGAGCAGTTCCTCGAGAAGCAACGCATCGCCGTGGACATAATGCTGGAGGGCTACGAGTTCAAGGTGCAACTCTTGTCGTTGCACAAATTGTCACGTTACATCGAACTGTCAGAGTTGCCGGCGGCCCTTGGAGGCACCTACCCGTTTGACCTGGACGAATGGATTCAACTGAGAGAGGTACCGCTTTGGTTGGCTTGGCAGTTGGTTGAACACAAGTTTATATGCTCCATGCAGTGGTGGTGGCTTGACTTTACAGTCGAACTCTAAATTACAGGCAATCAGCTGATTGGTTGTAATTACGTGATGCATGCTTTCTGTGCAGGCATTGCCGCGGGGGCGGAGTCTATACTGCGCAGAAACCATGCATCATGTGATCACCAACCAATCACCTGATTGCCTATAATTTAGAGTTCAGACTGCAACTGGATGAGCTGATTCTCAAACGAAACCAGTTTGGCGTACTGAGATTTGAAATTCAGTGTTGGGTAATACAATGTAGCTGTGTTTCAGCAGTCCTTTCTTGTTTCCGCTAAAGACAATTTTAAAGTTTATGTGTTATGACGAGTTGAAAAGCTTGTGCTGTAAACGAATGCAGAAAAAGAGTGATTTCTCACTTAGTGAAACTGAAAGTGTCGTCATCACTTTTCTTTTCTGTTCTCCGCTCGTTTTTATTCCAACAACGGCACATAAATAAACTGAAAAGTACCATATACAATGTACATGTTTCGACAGCGGAAGACGCATAAACATTCGATGACTAAGGAAGGCTATTTGTAAATTGGAAATTTCGCTGGCTTTTTTCCTGCAGCGTTACGAACGATTTCTGGTGGAAGGCAGCAAAATAATGCGCGAAACGAAAAAACATCGCAACGCAGACACGACGACGACGGAGGCACGCACGGACGCAGCGCTAAACGACGCAATTGAGACGCTCGTTAGCGATGGTGAGCGGTTCTCAGGAACCATTTTCGGGTCGGAAACTTGAGCCGCTACATAACTGCCTCATATGTGCATTTTTTTGGTTTGTTTTCCACTGGAGAAGTTGGTTTTTATTGTCACGCTGCTCGCAAGTGCGACACAAAAACCGGCTGTACGCGGAATTAGCATCAGAGGTGTCACTTACAAGCGCGTTTCAACTTTCAGTCCACGTTTCGAAAAGCGTTTCCTCATCTTTTGAGTCATAAAAAGATGCGGCAGACGCTAAAACCGCTGATAAAAAAAGTTGCCGCTTTTCCTGACTGAGTTTATGGCGCTCAGTATTGTGTCAGCGGCATCAGGTAGAAACAGCAGCAGTCGCGCGCCCTGCAATCTGCGCTCTTGTTGCGTTTGCACACGTTTAGCGCAGCACACAAACGATTTGTCATTGCCATTTATTCTGGAACAAAAAAATACACCCGCCGAAATTGTCGTTTTGTCACTGCTGCTTACGGCGCGACGGAAGCAAGGGCCGTTCAGTGTTTAGCGTAACCCGACCGCGAAGTGTCTTATCAAAAAGCGCGAATCTAACTAAGCACGCTGAAATACGATACGCTGGTAGTGGGACGCCCGCGCGTGTGGCATAGTTTTTCCGTTTTCGAAATTTTAGGTTGCGCTCGCTCTTGTTTTCCAGGCGAAGAGTTGATCGCTCAGCTGTTGGCCGACCACGTTGAAAACGAACTCATAACGAATGTTGACAAGCCGAAACCGGCGAATCCGGAGCACTCGAGGGCGGCTGAGCGAGTTCGTGTGATCATTGACCAACTGAAGGTTGGTGTGATGTTTTATAGAATCAATACCGTTTGATTCTAAGTATTTTGTCAGGCTAGTGCAGAAGGAAGATAATTTCCAACCAGCAAACTGGATAAACCGTCGATATTCGATTCGTGGAATTTGCATTTGGGAAAATTGAATTTTTGTTTGTTTTTATCAGCAATTTACCGGACCAACAACGGTGTCCGAAACCGAAGAGCAATCGGAGCAGGCGATGGAGCAACAACTGGAGCAGCAGTTCACGGCTGGCGTTGAGAATGTACATACGTTTCGCAATAATTCGCATTCATGTTTCTGACACGCTCAATATAATTGCTTTATTCTGCTCGTTTATTCTTTTCGAAACTACAGTCTAACTCTAAATTATGGGGAATCAGCTGATTGGTTGGGATTACGGTATGCATGCTTTCTGTGCAACCCAAACTCCGGCCCCATAGCAATGCGTGCACAGAAAGCATGCATACCGTAATTCCAATCAATCAGCTGATTGCCTTCAATTTAGAGTTCGACTGCAGCATTGTTTTTCATTGTCAGATGCTCGACTGGTTCCTGAAAGCGGGCGAACGTTGGCTGCTGACGCTGCATGAGATCGGCGAGTCGAAGGACGAGGCACAGCAACTCTGCAAGGAGCACGACACACTGCAGGCGAAGGCCGCTGTCAGTTGGTGTTGTTGGCATTTTAGGCGATTTTTTGCTAATGCTAACCGAGAAAAGCGTACAGAACGCCATCGAGTATGGCGCTCATCGAGTTTTTTCTGTCATTAAGTGCCTATACACCCCTCGGCGGAGCTCGATCCTCCGAACGCACAGACCAGCGTCTAACGCGCTACAACCAGGCGGTGATCATGAGTTGCTTGGGAGAAGTTGCAAAGCGGATGTGCTTTCATTATCCGGATGGCGAAATAGTATTCAGCACTTGCAGTTTGTCGGCCGGAAATTAAAAAAAAAGCAAAAAACTGCTGGACAGCTAATAATCATGTTCAGTTCCGTTATTCAACAATTCTAGAAACAAATAAATTGTCAAATGTCATTCAACTTAACACAAATCCAGTTTTCAAATGTCATTCAACTTAACACAAATCCAGTTTTCCCCAAAACCACCCCACACGAGTTCTCGAACCGATTCAGGAGGTGATGAAAAAAGTGGACGAACTGAACGCATTGGCCGAACGCCTTCGATCGTCCGGCCTGCCAGTGGCCGCCGAGACTCGCCGCGACACTCTGGGCGCCGTGGCGCGCACATTTCTCGCGCGTGTCCGCCGTCAAGCGGAGCTGTGTCGGCAGTCGGTGCAGCTGCATCAGATGCTCGACGAGCACAACCGCAAGATGGACGAACTGTTGGAGGTGCTGTGTTCGGAGGCGACCGCGCACGATCTCAAGAGCACTGAGCTGGCCAATCAGAGTCTCGATCGGAGAATCGATGAAATCGGTGAGCAGGGGAACACGGTGGAAACGGAAGGAGAAGGCAGGGTTGCTTGTTAAGCGGCATTCATGAAACATGGCTACGCGGTCACTAAATACTGCTTCATGAATGCCCCTTTAGGTAATATAAGGTAGAGACTGCTGCAAGCGAAAATTTGTTCGGTCGGATTAAGTGAGCTTGGGGTTACTTGGATACGTTCATCGTTTGTTGTGGCAGCATGATTCAACAACGTGTTGGTTTCGCAGATTTTGTTTCAAATCGAAGAAACATAGTTTTTATCGTTTACCGTTTGCGTTTTTTCTCATTTGAAAAGCTGCACTATTTATTCCAGACAAAAGTCAAGAGAAATTACTGGCGACCGCCAGCAGCTTCCTGCAACAGTTGTCGGTGACCGAGTACAACAGCGTCGGCCATGAGGTCACCCGCGACTACGTCGCCGGCATCGTCCATGTGCGACAGGTTGGCGGAAAAGATTCCGCATTTTTTCTGGTGTTTCGACGTTTTTTGCGTCCGACTAATTTGAGTGTAATATCACAATTATGCGGCTGGTTTGTTGTAACCTGTCACTTTGTCGCAGATTACAGAGGCTCACGAAAGAAGCAAGAACGAAACTCGGAGTTGCAAAGAAAACGCATTTAGTCACACATTCGTTCTTCTTACGGTAATTCAAAGTTTCGCAAGCCCTGTATTTTGCGATAAAGGTGACAGGTTTAAACAAACGTACTCTACAGTCAAACTGTTAGTCACAGGCAATCAGCCGATTGGAACTGCGCGGTTGTGTGACTTCGTTGGAATGGAAAGTTATGTTTTTGACCGTAACCCCACCCATTTTTTTGCTCCAGCTCATGTCGGACGTCACGAATCGTCGCAAACGCTGCACCGAGCTGATTGACGTGCGCCGTTTGAAGTTGCAACAATTGCTGCAGCTTTTCACTTGTGAACGCGACATGCAACAGGTTGATGGGAATGCTTTGACAATATATGAATTAAAGTTTGAAAATTCACTCGTTGATTGTGCTTTTTGCAGGCAATCAGCTGGCTTCTGGAGTTGCACGAGACGCTCGTGAATGAATTCTCGGAGCCGGTGGACGGCACGGCCGAGGCGGTGAAAGAACGGCGCACGGAGCAGAGCAAACTGGAGCATACAGCAAGGGTACGTGCAAGTTAAGGTGCATTCATGAAGCAGTATCTAGTGACGCGTAGCTGTGTTCACTAAATACTGCTTCATGAATGCCGCTTTAGACACGTTCTTTTGGACAAACAATGGAACCATTATTCTCAGTTTGCTGCGATTTGCTAGTCTACAGGGCGGCGCTGAAGTAGCGGGATAGCCTTGTTTTAAAAAACCAATGCGTGGCAAACATTGGTCATTGGTGCGTTTGAGCCCTCGAAAATCCGATGTCCAATCCACCAGAAAACCTACGACTACGGCCGCCAGCTGGCGCAAGTGTCGCTGGTCCTGCGACGATCGTTGCGCATGGAAGTGGCGCCACATCTGACGCTGTCACGCAAACTGGAGAACGCTTGGGCGATGTTCTGCAGAACGCTGAGCGACTGCGACGCGAGGCTGAATATGACGCGCGCGTTCCACACCACGGCCACGGAGGTGTCAATTGGCTTTTGTGTTTTATCCTAGGGATGAACGCACTTGTTGGCGGAAGGCTGTTTTTTCTCGAGTGTTCAGTTGCAAAATCGCCCGCTGTTGATTTCGGGTGTTTGATGGAGAAAACGAGTCGCTTTATTGGACAAAAGAGCACACTGTCAGGTGGGCAGCCGTCTGGACGGCCTCCGCAGCGAGATCGAGCAGCAGTCGCCAGTTTCCAGTCAGTTGTCGTCGATACTCGCCAATAACCGCCACCTGTCCAGTGTGGCGCGTCAGCACAACGCGTCACGCTCATGGCAAAGTGTGCCCGATATCCGCCAAAAGTACGCGCCCGTCCGTCGTAAACTGGACGGAGACGTCCGTGAACTCCGCCACATGGCGCACGTGCTGACGAGCACACCGTCGCCCTCGACAGCTGGCGTCAACGCCAACGGGCCTGCCAACGACTCGAACGGGCATTGTGCCATGAGACAGCGGGCGCCGTCTGGTTTGTTACTCTGGTGTTGCAGCTCCACCACCGGGTGAGAAAGTCGACAGTGGTTTGGTGTGCGGGTGAATAGACGGCAGACTGTTTCGTCTATACCCTTGTCACGAGTGGGCGCACACTCAAAGCCTATTGCGCTCGTCAGAGTTGTTTGGTGACAAATTGTTTATGACACAACCGGTGTTCGTTCATTGTGTTCGGTCGGTTTGTCGTACATAATTATAGCCTTCTAGCAGAACAGTTGCTCACGTCGACTTGATTTGCGCTTTTGACTTTTTGACAAGCCCACCAAATCTTTTTTTGTTTTTTTGTTCTTTTTCAGGCGACGGCGGCGTAACGCACATTCGAGCGCTCCTGGACGACATCGAGCTGAAGCAGCGTCAACTCGATCACATCATCGGTCAGCAGTCGGCTGCGAACGGTGTCGTGCCGACGGTCGACGCAACGTCCTGATTGAACTGCAATGTTTGGCAAAAACCATTGAAGTCTTCTCTTTCATTGTTTTTCTGTTATCCGGTTAATGACTGTTTTGTGCTTTTTCCTCTTTCTGCAGTAGTGGTGCTGTTTGTATCATACCATTTTTAGTTTTGTGCTTTCCGTTCAACTTGTAATTGTGTGACGCTAAATTGATCACGAATCAATTTGAGAATACGTTGAACTTTTATTTTCTTTCATTGTTAAAACTGTCTCTGGTGTTTTGGACGACATACGTACAAACAGAATAACAACAACAGAAAAAAACAGTCTGAACTCTGAAACAAAGAACCTATCGATAACACAGACACACCAAAATTACATAAATCGTGCAGATACAGATATTCGGTCTGATTGATCGACAAATAATTATGATTCCATTGCAAATTTTTTGAACTTTTGAAACAAGTAGCAATCCGAGCAGTCAAAATTGAATAACGAAACCAATGAAAAAAAACGTGACTATCACAATCACCCAGGGAGACATGATTCGTTAGACGCTTATTATGGAAGAAACTACAGTCAAACTCTAAATCAGCTGATTGGTTCGTTGGTGGTCACGTGATGCATGATTTCTGTGCAGGCACTGCTGTGCATCGTCGTCTGTCCAGTTGATTCCTTATAATTTAGAGTTCGACTGTGGTTTCAAACGGTGCACTTCTCCATCTGTGCGGTCACCTCGATCAACGGCGGCGGTCGATTGACGGACGCCGACGGTGACGCGTGTCTGCTGCGAGCGGGCAACTGCTGGTGAATGTTGTGGTGATTTCGATGGTGGAATCGATAGGCGCGCGACGTTAACGCTGAACGTTTGAACGGTGATGTTGACGCGAAGTGTTGATCGGCGGTGGTGGTGCACGTTGATTGGTCGTTGAGGCCGATGCGGGCGAGTGTACAGGGTGACTGCGAACTGGTGCGACGCAGCATCGGACGAAGGTGCAACTCCATGCGCAGGTCGTGTTCGTCGATCAACGGCAGCAACGCCACGTCCGGCGGCAGGAGGTATTCGTCTGCGATTGGAGACGGTTTATTAGTATTATTTTTTAGGTTCTGCGACTCAGTGCGTGTACAGACGTATAGAAAGGAGACCGGTTCCGATCGTTATGCGGCAATTCAAAATCGCCAAAGTGGCTCGGCCCTATTTAAGGGACTCGGATCACTTTTCCAGTTTTGAATTCCGGCATCGTGCATGAAACTGTGCCCATTTTATGCGCGCATTGAGTCTCGAGGCCAAAATAAAAGATAATACGGTCGATCTAACCGTCATGGGCAATTAGCTCTGATCGGGCTGCTGTTGAAGTCGGCTCACTGATTGGTCTAACCAGATCTATCCAGTCAATCGACGAGTCAGATTCCAGTGCCATCATTTACAAATTCCATTGAGTTTTGACTGCAGGCAGAGTGCGGAATAGGAACAGAGGGACAGTTAGTTTTTTGGAGAATCCCGCAACCAAAATGCAACAGACAAGTATCATACGACCAACCAGTCTATTTCGGATCAGAGTTCTAAACTAAGCCCGTCCAATAATCCAAAAACCACGAATTTTCTCACTCACATCGCGTCGTTCGGTCAACGTTCATGAGCACAAAGTTGCCGCAGTCGATTTGCTCGCGGTAGCTGGTCAACAAAAGTTTGATCGCCTCCCTTGTGGTCGTCTCTTGCGATATCACTATCGATTTGTAGTTTGACTGAAAGGTTTACGGATCAGGTTTATTCAGTAATCCAGGTCACCGGTCAGCTGACCGATTGATTCGTATTTGTACATGTAACTGATCGCAAAGCCAAATAGCTCAAAAGCGCGTTTCTAAAGCCTCCAAAACAAAAAGCAAAGCCTCCAGGTGTTTTCAATTCAAAACTGAACCACTTGCGCACTTGTTTGTTGATGCAGCGGTCGTGTATGCGCACGAGTGCCCCGGGTCGCATTCGGAGCACGAGACGGGACATGCCCGCGGGGTGGCACGTCTGCAGCGCCAGCGGCCTCGCATCGTCGTCCAGCGTCATCACTGTTTCATAAAGGTCGCCTGAAATTGGCGGACATTTTTTTCTACTTTACAAGCACACAGCCACACAGAAATAGTACTTTATGAATGCTTAAGCTGCATTCATGAAGCATTATTTAGTGACGCGCAGTGGTGTTAAAACATAGCTCCTACGCGGTCACTAAAGACTGCTTCATGAATGTCCCTTCGTAGTTTCGGCTGAAGACTGACCGTGAACTTTCGTCTGCAGTTCCAACGTCAAATAGAACAGTTTCGGGTCTTTGTGCGAGAGGCGAAACTTGTTGAGCACCATTTGAATGACGTCGGCTGTGCAACTGGACGAGTTCACGAACAGCGTTTTGTAGTCGGTGTCGGCGCGGATCGACTCCGTGTGCACTTTGATTGTACCCTGAAACATAATTTTCATTGAGTTTTTAGATGTCAGTCGAAATCGAAAAGCGCGAGAATACATAGCCAATCAACACGTTGCACAGGTTTGTTCGATGCGTTGAGCGTCCCCCACACCAACAGTCATTATTTCACTCCACTGTTTTGTATCATTTTTTGCGTTTGGTAGCATTTGCCGATGATAAACCCGCTTTTTTACCGCAACATACAAATTGCGCTTTTTTTCGCGCAATATTTTCGCCGAGAATTGCGGTATCCCACAATCCCATAAATCACACAGGCCGATACTTTTTGAAAACCGCTATTTTGGCTGTTTGGCCTTCATAGGGCGACGCCGCGCGCATTTTTTTCTCAGCACGTGTGCTGAGCATCATCGTCAGCCAGCATCAGGTGTCAAAGTTATGGCTGTGGCTGGGGCGGCTGGCCACAAAAACGAACATTCACACCACATTCTTTTGGGTGGTTGGAAAAAAACGAGATAAAAACTAAACGCCGCTGTTAAAATAAAAATAATCATTTATTAAACAGATGACCGGACACCCCGCGGGTGTTTTACAATTTTCCACCGTTTTCAGACAGATGTGCTGCTATGCTTCGGTACGGCAAGGCACATGTAGTTCGAAGGTATGCCATTAAGACATTATGATGCGAGAATTTGGCAGATGAAAGGTTTGCATTTGTGTTGGGCGTGTTTGATAAATTTCTCTCGATTAAACCAAGCCTGATCTAGATGAGGAACGGACGAATCTAAACATTCAGACAGTTGCATTTTTAGTTTTGCTCACAGACCAGGCAGCTTGTGTCTGGCTATAGTTTTGTCTCAACTTTCAGCGTAAGTACGCAAGACATTCATTGCTTACAAAAGCCATAAACAAGAACACGATGATGAAGTGTCATTTTGCAGTATTCTGTTGTTAGAGACGGCGAAATAAACGACCTTAAATGGGACTGCATTGCGTCAGACCATTGCAAAGCGTCTTTTTGTGTGTTGAAAATGAAAGTCAAAAGATCGATCGCACAAAATTACGCTCG
Organism: Theristus sp. LFF4_11; assembly: GCA_030248135.1. Classification (NCBI taxonomy): domain Eukaryota; kingdom Metazoa; phylum Nematoda; class Chromadorea; order Monhysterida; family Xyalidae; genus Theristus; species Theristus sp. LFF4_11. Next base: position 8,570 of record JASANC010002494.1, on the reverse strand, counting down.
AAAAATTATTGCGGTGCTGTTTCGTTTTGTGAGTTACGGGCTCTTGCTTGCTTTTCCGGCCTCACATTACAGAAAACAAAAAAGCGGCTCTCGCCTGTGGTGTGTACAACGTGGCGGATCGTGGTGAATCTGCCACCAAGCGCGGAACAGTATCACAAATCTCCATGATGACTGCGCGCCCACACCGTCGCATGCCCGCGCAGGCAATGCACAACGCAACAAATGCACCTAACTCAATAACATATCCCAACTAGCTGATTGGTTGATGCATGCATTCTGTGCACGAATTGCTGAGAATTGCACAGAATGCATGCATGCATCGACCAATCAGCTAGTTGGATATGTTATTGAGTTAGACTGTAGTTTTACAAACAAATTCCAGTCGCCACAAACATTGCGAAATCACAGCACGCCATCATCTCACCCATTCGATCGGCTGCGCGTCGGTCGTGGAGCTGCCGGCGCTGCTCAAACTGGAGACGGACGCGCTGCGGCCTCGGAATCGCGGCAGACTGCCGGTGCTGCTGAATGCGGACGAATTGGACGCTGAAACAGGGGGCAATGGTGAAAGTGACTGTCGTTTCGCAGCGGAGTTTGTGCTGGTGTTTGTGGAGATATTTGGAAATTTGTCTGGCTGAACACAAATGACAATGCGATGCTTTCAGAAACCGAACGAACATTGAGTACCTGATTGGTAGCATCAGACGTGCGACCAATCAGCATCCACATCCAAACTCAGCCAATCAGCTTGCTCCCCATTGGTTTTTTGAACAATTTCTGGAGAAACATGCTACACGCATTCTTGTGTTCTGTTATATTTTAAAAGTCGTAAAAAATCGTTTTTTGTGTGAACATGCATTTGATCACCACACCACAACATTGTTCCATAAACTGGCAACAAGGTATGTGATCTATAACTTCGCCATTCACAAAGTTTTACAACCATTTTGGACCGTTTTACTGTTCCCATGAAAGACGTAAATAACAAACAAAGCTGAGAATACCGTGCCAAATTTGCATGAACGCATAACGTGAAAGTGACAAAACTTGTGAAACGTTGTAGTTTTTGAATGGGAATATTTGTCAATCAAAAAGTGCACAGCGAATTTATTGGTAACAGCGTGAAACATATAATGTTGAGCGTAAAATGGCATGGAAATTGCTTTCGATTTCCAATTGGTGCGTCAGAAAACGCAAAAAATGTCACAAACACGCAGACTGAACATCCCACGCCCACCCACTTGAACGTTTCTTTTGTTTCGAAAGCATCGATGCAAACAATGAAATAAAGACCAGCAAATCTCTTAATGACGGGTGTACCCCTCAAGCTCATTTTCACACCCACTTCCGGTGAAAAAACGCAACAATAAAAATGAAAATTCACGTCCATGAGACTTACCAACGCTGGACATGCTGGAGTCCTCCTCGGTTGACACCCGCTTCCGGCGGTTCAACGTGCGCACTTGATATTTGAGCATTTTTTTTTCAAAAGTTACTATCGGTGATTTTGTGATTTCCGTGAAATCCAATTGAATAAAGCTTTTCTAGTGGTAATACTTTCGATGAAAAATAATACTGGATACAGAATATAATCTGCTGCAGTAATGTGTCAAATATTTGAGGTGCTGTTGCGCATTATATGACTCAGAAGACTGACACGGCGAAGGAAGACGCGACCAAATGTGTGTCTGCAGAACAATTAAAAAATCATACTGCAAATATTGTCTGACAGATTGTCTCATTTTCTGCAGTTATTTGCTCAAAATTGAATGATTGCAGCGGCAAACAGCAGCGGATTAGGCAAAGTGATTTCGAGTGTGTGTGGTGACTTATGTATGTTGTTTGTTTATGTTTACATATTGCGTGTCAGCGAGTGACAATGCGGCAAACATATCGGTCGTCGTCTCAGTGACTGACTTTGGACGCAACAAAAAAACCGCTCGGCGCAAAGCGAAATGTGTGACAAACTGAACGGTGAATAAGCGAGCGTGAGCGTGCACGTTTCACGCGCGACGCTGAGCGAAAAACACACAGACACAAAAAGTTTTAATGCCACAAAAACGACCGCAGCCGTCAGTAGTAAATGCACCCTTCGCACGCACACCACGGCTCAAGTCGGGAGGGGAGCCTGGCTTGGTTGTACGCCAAAATTTGCGGTGAAGCGCAAAAGAAGAAACACCACAAAGACGGGGGCATTGTGGTGAAGAGCACCAGCTGTCAATAGTAATACTACGAAAACTATAATCAGATGGGCATTAGAATGGTGGTAGTAGACGTCAGAAATGGCGACAACAACGAAATAAACGACGTATTCCCCCTCCCTCCTTAGACCCCCTGAGGTTAGCGGGCACAGACACCACATGTTGTCCCCCTCCCTCTCCTGTCTGATTCCGGTATAGTTCGAACATTGTTGCGCGGCGGAGCGCTCACATAATTCGATTTAATGTGTATATTTTATTGAAAAAGTCGCCAGGGTTATAGCAGGAAATATGGCAAAATGTATTGTAAAACGTTCACAACCAGTTAGTCCAGTAATCATCACAGACGGGACAGAGCAACATTTGTTTATTGCTCGTTTCGAACTTATGTATTCCTGCACATCTGCACACGCTTTTCTTACGACGTGCGCAAGACGGATAGGCCAGGTAGAGTGGCGGAAACAAACCAAAAGCAACGCAAAACTGTTCAAGATGGGCAACAGCTGGCGGCAACGAGAATGATGCTTGCGCAGTTGAGATTGTTTCATTCATAATTTTTGGACGTTACAGACTCCGCAAATGAAAAATTGACATCATCAGACGAGAAAAAAAACTGGATGGATTAGCTGCATTAGCAGAATGTAGCATTTCAGGAAACGTGCGGATGACCACAGATGAACATGTTAACGAAATTTTCAATGGAAATGAATCTCAGCTCGGGTAACAAACAGCTTGTGCGACTGATGTTGTGTAATAAATAAATGGGCATAAAACTGAATCTAGTCAAGTCCATAAAAATCCATCATTTGGCCCTGTCTCCATACATCTATTTTCGTGTCTTTTTCAGCAAAGGATGAATGAATCATCAGTGTTTTTTCTTTCTGGAACACGAGCTGAAAAGGATATGGAAGACATAAAATCACGACAAAATGGGAACCGTACTTGTCATCTGAACTTTAGCAATAGCTTTCTTAACGCAGCGCACGCTAACGCCCACACCACTTACGTCACTCTGAAAATGTATCGAATAACGCCTTAAACACACCATTCTTTGCACAATTATTATAGCTATAGCTATTGTTATAGCTGAACAAAACAAACTTTTCTGTTTGGCCACCCGAAAAAAAGCGTTAGACCGAAACGCAACGACAAACAATGGAAACGTAAAGTGGCAACACAGAGATGAAGCGAGCCATTGATAAACAGCAGCGCACGGGTTTTTAGAAAAAAGAACAACAAAACTGAATGAAACTGGACTTTAGAGACGACACAATTTATACGGTGGAAAGATGCTCTGACGCAGGAAGATAGCAACAGGTGTACATTTTGTCACGTTTCAATTCGATGTGGGTGGTCTAACGGACAGTTGGTCATTTTGCAGCAGGTGCCTTACGTGTGTCCGTGAGTTTTTCTGCACCGAACTTCAGCAAAGCCACCAACATTTGGACAGTATACAGCGCTTGATGATTGACGACAATGCAAACAGCACTGCTTGAGATAATTATTCTTGATTTTTCACTCCAGACAAACTGACAGTCAAAAACACTGTGAATCACGAATAAATACACACGCGCGGGTGAAAAACAAACATCGACGTGCAGAGGAATTCGCATATTATTGCGAATCAGAGACAGTATCTGCGTAATAATGTTGATGATGATGCACTTTGTCATTGATGCGCGGGGTCGTAAATGAAAGTTGCGCAAATTAGTCGACTTATATGACAGGCGCAATTAGGCGCGCAATCACTTTTTGTAAAAACATAAGTGGCTGCTTATTGGCTGCATTTGAGCGGAACGTTCGCTGATTGGTTCCAGACAATCATCAGGGTAATCAATACGAAACTCAAGAAATGCATACGAGTTTACATTGCGCGAAAGACAGATCATGATCATAAAAAGTGCAACTGCTTCATGGTGTCTAACGGAGAAAGACGGTCGCTGATTGCGGTATGCTGCTGCCAGTGTCAATGGCAAAAGGCAAAACACTGCAACGTTATGCAGCACATTCAACGTAAACGAGTTCAAAACGAGCAGTGACCATGAAAAACAACATTCATACTGCCATCTGTGTGTGTACGTGTGGACGATTTTTGCGCCGTTTCCACTAACAAAACATAATTTAGTGCACACTGAAGTCCGTTTTCAACTGTAAATATATCACTAAAAAGGGCAACATGTGCAGCATTTATCGGTTTATTCCGCATTTCTGCTCGATTCTTCCCAATGTTATTGACTTCGTCCGCGAGCGCGCGCGAATTCGCAGTCAAAAATCAACAACACGACATCCGTTCAAAAACGGTGACCAAACGTACTTTTTATTCGTGTTTTTCAAACTGAGGTGCACCATGCAACGGAGCATGCATGCATGCAACAACCGCGAAATCACAGGGGTCTCGCTCGACTCGACCGTCCACGCGTATGCGTGTCTCTCTGTCATTGCCTCCACACATTTTTTCGTCATATTTCCCATCTGTTTTCGCACCACAGCGCTCAAAAATCCGTATGATTATGAAATAAAAACTTATTAATGGATTTTTCAAAAACGTTTTTTTTTTAAATTGAGTGCAATGCTGCTGCGGTTGTGCGATGTGACCTGCATGTGCTCGCTCAGGACACGGTGATTATGGACAAAATCACGCAGTGTGCAATTTGATTTTTGTGACGCAAAATCGCAAACGACAACTTTATTCTGCCGTTTATATCGACGAATCATTACGCCGAAAATCGCGTATTAATCTATTTTCGAGGTGAAACTTTCGAGATGAAACGTTTTGCATTGGGCAAAATGGTGTTGTGCAAGAAATGGAAAAACCGATTTTGCTATCAACAATTTTGCAAGAAGATCTTTCTGCTCTAAGAAAGGGGAAATTATCTTGGTTTCGGACTGGGACGTCCAATGAAGTGCAATGCCATGTGGTCTTTCAATAATAATTAAGTGCAGTTTAGCAAGTGCAACAGAGGTGAAAATGAGTCTGGATTTTGTCGGAATGGGCTGCAATTTTGTCGTTCATGCGGATTTTTGAATCACACATAAAGTTTGCGGTGAAAAAGTGCAACACGTGCGTACAAACCGACAAAAGAAAGATTTCTCAATAAAAAGGACGTTGCTGAAATATAATTTAGAGTTTTCGCTGTTCCGGTTATCCAAAACTTTGAAACTTTCAGTGTTTACATACAAAAGAAAGTACATGAAAGATGGACAGAATGTGAGCATAAATCCACATTTTGCACCACACGCCGTTATTTAGCGACAATGCTGGGGATGGGGACACCTGTAGAGGTGCTTCCACAATAACTGAAACTCTTCTCAATTCCACGTTTCAGCAACATTCCAATGCCCCCACAGTGAAAAGACAACAAAAGGAAGCGATTGAAAAATAGCAGCATCAAAAGAAACTTCTTAGAAACCTCAAAAACAAGATTACACTGCATAAATAATGTGAAAATCATGGGAAAATAAACATCAGGAAACGGTGTACGATTTTAAAACTTTCCATCCTTGCAGAGGAACTCAGGTCAGGCGAGACAAAAAAAAAACGTTGCGCCAGCCGCGCGATGCAGAAAATCAGTAAACTAAATTGCTATAGAAAAACACATTGAAGGTCAACACTTTGACCGATCATAAGTGAAGAAGGAAGGGAAGGAAACCACCGAAAGACAGGCGGAGAAGACACACGCCACAGATGCAGCAGTAGTCAACTAAAACATGAAAATAACTAAAAATTCATCTCAAAGACAGACACACACCACAAGAAAACATAATCAGCAAATTTTTTACCAATGTTTTATAAAAAGGGCAGTTCAGGAAGTTGAGGCAAATAATCGACCGAAAGGCACAGAGGCACCGCGCATTGGAATGACAATGGAACAGGTGACACTTGACTTGTGTGTTGTGTACTCCGCCTCAAGGGGATTCGAATTATGATTCGTTTTGTGGGCTTGACTCTTGCGTTGTTCCGTATGTACGTTTCCTGATTTTCTCCTGATTTCCACACTACTGATATGATTGAGTGTACGAATCGCTTGATCGAGCAGGTGCTTCAGGCTTCATTATATAGCGAAAATCATGCAATCGAATTGGGCGTGGCTCTATTTCTCAAGACCTTTCTTCGGCGTGTCCATCGAGAAACGTAGCATAAAAACCCGTGTGCACGTAAAACGTAAGAAAAAAGTCATTTAGCGTCACGCAAAACTAGAAAATTCGAGAATGCCAGAATGCTTTTCAGAGAACACGAATGCTTAATGGAAAACGCGCTTTCGATAAGTGCGGTATGCATGCGATTCTTGAGCAGCATAGGGCATATGTGAAATATGAGCGCGAAGACATGCGTGTGTAGTGCGCACCACTTGAGCGCAACGTTACCGCACAAGTCAAGTGTCCGCTACGTGCTGCGTGCGTGTGTCCCCGCCACCGCAAATTTCAGCGTCTCTTGAGAAAGTAAAATTTATAACTTATACAATTGACTTTTCAGCAAGATGGATGATAGCAAGCGTGGTTCGACGGTGTCTGAATCGAAAAACGAGAAGTTTTTCTCGGTTTTGTCACACATGGCAGCGATCGTGATGCTTCACATTACGATTTATTATGGATGAAAAAATACCGCCGTTTGACAATGGCAACAACGGATCGAGTTTCGATCATTCAGGCCACCCAAAAAAAGACACAAGTTTTTCGTTTCCACAGTACGACTTAGCGACATGAAAAACTCTAGAATTAGCGTTTTAGACCACTCGCAAAATAAATTCAGAGTGGTACAACCGTCAGAAAAAAAGCGGACAGTGCCACTGACACGTTCGATAAACAAGACTGTATCATGATCGTAAATATTGGAACGCGTTTTTTTCGTTGTTTACTTTTTGGCCAGACAAGAACGAAAGAACAAGACAGGCAGTGCATGGTCGAGGTATTCTGCCAGTGATTAGAATCAGTATTTCTGATGGATGGATGCTTCACTGAGCAACTTTATATCTGATAAACATCAAATATTGCAAAAAAACAACGACACTACCCGCGCATGCGCAAAAAAACAAGCCCGCGCTTTCCCGTGCGTAGCAAATTGCCGCGACATTTTGTCGCCGGAGCATTCCCGTGTCGCCTTCTTACTGTGGTCGTTGTGGTTGTTCTTTTTCGGCGACTGTTTTTTGTTCACTAATGACACAATACACGTTTTTGCACTTTTTATTCGCATATGCACAAACGAAAAACACAATTTTCCTTTTCGTTTCTCATGCTTGGAAATTTTGTTGTTCTGAGCAACGCAGAACTTTGCCACGGGAAAGGTAAACTAATCGAGGTAAACTCTGGGAATCGCAGAAACACGGCGGTTGATTTGTTGATGTCTTAAAAATATACCGTATTACCCCCATTAAACCCCCCACACCATTAATCCCCCCCCCCTTGACCAGTTTCCGAATCATCCCCCCCCCACAAATAATCCCCCATGGGGGTTAATTGGAAACCTGTTTGAAACACATACCCAGCGAATTCAGTGGCTGAATGCAGTGACATTGGTGAAATTGTGCTACCAAAGACCCCAAAGAGATGAGTTAATGGTAATTTCATTGCAAAAGGCTGTTACAAAAAGAAATCTCTGTGAAAAGTAGAAGTTTCTGCGACTTTCTTGCCTGCCATGCAAGGTATTTTTGCCATTTTTCAACAAACCCCACCCCTAGAAGTTTTTTGTAAATAACCCCCCCCCCCCACCAATAATCTTCCCCAATAAACCCCACCCCTAAAAGTCGCTGACGTATTAATCCCCCATGGGGGTTTATTGGGGGTAATACGGTATTTGCTGAATAAAACCCGGTAACCTTCGATCTTCATTTTGTTGAGAACAAAGAAAAAGTAAGCAAGCAAATTTCTGTAAAACAATAGCATCGAATTTTGATTATCAATTGATTTGTTCTCCTCAAGTTTCCGGTGTTCCTCGAAATTGAGACTGCTCTGACCGCTGATGAAAATTGGTGGGCCTCCTCCGACCGGGGCTGCTCCGACCGGGCCTGCTCCGACCGAGCTTGGTTTGACCGCCTGTCGTAAACAAAATGAGATAGGTCAACCGTAATTAGTGTGTAAAAATTTCGTTGTTAGTAGACCGCATGCAAGAGCAAGTCAGTTGCATGTGGCGCAATTTGATTGGCTGTCGCAGGCCCGCAGCAGCAGACACATGGCGAAAAAAGAAAGTTTGTGGGGGTGCGGAATTTTACACGGAACAAAAGAGAATTAGGGAAGGAAAGGAAAGTAGGATGACGACGAGACGAGACGAGAGTTTCCCCCCTTTTCCCAGGCGACAGAGTTTTCTTTTTCTTCAACCAAATCAAACTGGCGCCCGCGGCGAACCTTTGCAACATTGCAAGTTTATGTGTGTGTTGT
>JASANC010002492.1:0-28732 GCA_030248135.1 Theristus sp. LFF4_11 | reverse complement strand
ATTTGAAAAGCCCAATTTGCAACATGAATTGCGCCTTTATTTTGGCATTATTGAAATAGTCATATTCTGGTGGTCTTGAAAAACAAAACGCCAGCTACTGTAAACACGAGCTTTAACATCGGTCGGTTTTCTCAGCTCTTTTTGCTGTTTATTATGCGTACATGTACACGTACTGTGAGTGAGTGCTGCATTAATGAAATATGTAAGGGACACTAAGGGGCAAACATCTGTATAATTTTCGATTACTTTTCCCGAACATCATCACCTCGTAGTCAATGTCGTAAGTTCGTGGAATGTCCAGTCGGAGCTGACGGTGAAATCGCTACAGCCGCCATTGCCGCAACAGTGGAACTGGGCGTATCGTTTGGTTTGGTAAATTTTAAAACTGCCTGGCTGTTTCATTTGGAAGATTTAGAACACATTCTTGTAATCTTTTTCAAATAAGAATTATTTCAAACATTTGTATTGGGGTGAATTCAACAAAAAAAACGTACTGCCAACTGAATTGCATCGAGCGTTTCCTGAATGATGCCGGGCCCTGATAATACCGCTGCACCATGTAACTCAGAGCGTCTGTGATTTCGTTTTCTATCTGAAATTACACCCACACTCGGAACTTTTTGGTCACCATTTGAATTTGTGCAAAAAATAGAAAGCGGTTCTAGCGTACCGCAGCCTTGCGTGTCACAATGTAAATGCCGCAGGCGAGTAGTGCGGGAAGAACAGCACCGCGCACATGAGAAAATACTGAAAACGTAAAAACGAGGTGTAAAATATGTTTGTTAAAACCGGTCACTTCGTTCGCAGAGACATGCGACACACAGCAAGTACACAGCAAAAAGAACGAATCCAGGGAATGCGAGCATGAACAGGCCCTTCCTCATGAGATCTGCTCTGTGAAGTTGCTACCAAAATTGCGTTCACGTGTTACATGCAACGACATGATAAATACGTTTTAGTAAGAGATATCGTGCCATCATTAGTTCAAATTAGTTGATCTCCATAACATTACAAGCAAATGACTATTTCAACTCTCAGGGTCCTCCCAAACACTCGCTATATTCTGGACGTGAAAACCTGACGTCATTATCGAGACATATGAAAATATAGAAAAAACCACCGCTACAGCCGCACTCACCACGACCACACAAGCGGTGCCCTGTCGCACGATCGTACCAAACCCGATGAAACCATCGATGATCAGCAGGCATGACGTGACGATGAAAACGTAGACGAAAATGTAGATTGTCGGCGCCGAGAACGTGTAGTCGTTGATCGCGTTTTGATAGCGTTCCGATAGAAAGTACGAGAAACGATCGTCGATCTTCATCCAGCTGCACAGCGACAGCACTGCAACGCCGACGAGCTGGAAAGGAAGCGAGCACATGTTTTTTTGCGTAATTTTCACGAAATATAGTCGGAGAACCAGACAGACAGACAGACCCTGTTTGGTCCGTTATAAACGTGGAGCGAGTTGACTAAAATCACATATTGCAGATTAATTCGAGCGTGTCAAATGATGGATTTTCCAAAAGAAGCGATCCGTTTGGAAATGGCACAGAATTTTTGTTTTGGTTCGCATTTTTGCGTATTTTGCGTATACGCTACCAATCACTACCACATCAGGAGGAAGGAGAGTGCCACACAAATGTTCTTTTTTAGGTACACACTTTAGTTCTTTTGTATCATAGAAAACAACGAAAAACAATGAGCGCACCAAGAAGATCACATTGCACGCGAGCAAGAAGAAGCGCGTCAGCGACTCGCATCGATCCGACTCGTCTGCGTCTTCCTGAAGCTTTTTGCTCGCCAGACTGCTGGTGGATTTCGCGAGCGCAGTGGCGGACGCCACCGCGTTCGGCGGCGGTTGTTGAATGGCGTTTGCCATCGTTGGGCGGTGTTGTTGTTGTTGCAGTTGTTGTTGTCGTTGTTGATTGTACAGTTGCTGTCGATTTGCGTTCGTCGTCTGATACTGCGGTTGGTACTGTTCCATGCGTCCACGCTGCTGGACGCGGCTCTGTTGTTGGCTGGCCGGCATCGGTTGCGCTTGTGGATGTTGCATGATCGGTCGCGCTTGATCACCACCGGTACCGCTACTGTAGTAGTACGGCTGAACGGCGTATTGAGGTTGTTGTTGTTGTTGCAGTTGTTGTTGTTGCGCTTGCTGTTGAGCGTGCTGTTGAAGTCGTTGTTGTGTTAAAGGGGGCGGTTGTTGATGTTGTTGCTGTTGTTGATAGGTCGCCTGTGCCTGCTGGAATGACGTCTGCGGTTGTTGTTGCTGTTGATACGGCTGCATGTCGAAATATTGCTGTTTAGGACGGACCTGTGGCTATTTGGTCGTCGCTGTAGATATGTTGTCGGTGTGAGCGGAGCTTCTGAAAATTTATGATGGGAAGCGGGCAATTTGTTAACTTTGTTGAACATTGGGTGCTGTGAGCTTTACAAATGGAAAATGTGTTCAAAGAAAACTGTTGACGGAGCTACGAACTACGAACACCAAGAACGAAACAGAATGAAGCTTTTGCGAATTCGGGTCATTACTAACTACCGCTATTAAAAGAAGATACTACCCACTTTGCTTGCAGTTAAACATAAAGGGTCAAACGTAGTTAAAACCACTTGAAATATACATACATGTACATTGACGTTTGAAACAAGTGGCAACGGGGATCCAAATTTGTGTGCTTCAGCAAAACACGATTTCCTTATTAGTGCGGCCTTCTGATTCAAACGCCTTTTATCAAATCAAATTTGATCAAATTAAAACCAAATTGTTTCAAATGAGAAATGAAAAAAAATTTGACGCTGCTAACGTTGAATGTCGGAAATTAGGGAAGGGAAAAACGTGAAAAGTTTTCGTTGGCTTAAAAGAGAACAAAATTAAATCTGTTTAAAATCGCATAGAAAATAGTGATTCATCCATCCGCTGTAAAAACAGCAACAAGCTCTGAAACATCAAACTGTGCAGCTGTGCACAAAGTACATGCCACAAAATTTCATCGGAGCAGTCCATGCAAACGCATTGCTTGGCTGCACGCCAAGAGGGCTGAAACATTACTACCACTGCGTCGATTAAGTACGTGCACAGTTCGTTGTTTGACGTGCGGTATTTCCGACGAAACGGAATGGCAACATGATGTTTCAGACAATGTTTCACGTAACATCTTGTCGCTGTTGATTTTTGCTAGTTTCTATCAGCAACTGCGAAATATTAGCAAATAGAAGTCGAAGAAGGTTTCAAAATAGGTAATGATGAGCGTGAACACCGGTGGTCTGATCGAAAAGCAAAAGGACGATGGTCCACCCTCGAAGTGCGCTAAAATCCACGGCACTGCGCTTGTGAATTCTGGCGCCGATGTTCGACATTCGCGTGAAGCACACAGTGAAGGTTGGACAATCAAAATCGTTGTTTTCTTTCGTCTTGATATGAGTGCTTAGAAACAGAGGGTGTTATTTATTGTCATACGTGAAAAAAACAAGTATCTCGCTGGAGAACTGAGGACGAAAAAAGATAGGACAGAAACGAGGACAAACAATACGGACACAGAAACAGGAAGGAAACGTGAATAAACCGCACAGCTAGTTTTGCCTTATTTTCTTTCACGTCGTAATTCTCATTCTTTGGTCTCGTCATCGGTTCCGCCCGTCTGTACGCCCCCTTTGCTCCAACAATGTTCTTCGTGGCACAATTTTAACAAACTCAGGAGTGTTGCATTGATTCCTTTTTAGAAACCAGTTCCAATGCTGATTGGCAGGTGGATCCGAGGCTGCCAAAAGCCGATTGTCCGTACAAAATTCACGCAATTCATCCGATCTTTCACGGTCGCTGGATGGGTGCGAAACAGGTTGACTTCACCGATCCACGAACGAAAACTGATGGGGTTTGTTGTTTTTTTGTCACCTGGATTGATTAAGCTAAATGGAAGAAAGCGGGCAGTAGTATGTTTGTTTAAACCTGTCACTTATTTTCGCGGAATATAAAGTTATTCGCGAAAGAATAAAGAATGTCGTTGCAAGCGAACACATTTAGCCACAAATGAAGTGTTTGATTTCAACCAAACCCGATACACTCATGTTTTCGCAAAATTCAATGTTTCGCACGTATTTTGCGGAATAGTGACAGGTTCAAACACAGATACTTTAGCTTTATTTCAGATTTGGCAAGTGGGCTATCGATCCAGTAAGTTGAAGGGCGCTGAGACCGACGGCGTCGTCTGTGTTCCGATCATGAAACGTCAAGGAACGATTGAAAGTTTTCTCATTATCAAGCAGTACCGCATTCCCGTGATGTCGTGGTGTTACGAGTTTCCGGCAGGTTTGTTGCAACAGCAAAATTGATGCGTTTTGCCGGTATCGTTTGATTTCTTCAATTTAATAAAGCTGGACGCCTTGTACACGCAGGTTGTTTGCCTTTCTCAATCCATTCACACTTCAATGTTTACTTCTCGCAGGTCTACTTGATCCGAATGAGACGATTGAGCAGTGCGCGATACGTGAATTAAAGGAAGAAACTGGTTATACGGCGGACAAAGTGCTGAAGGTGTCGAAAACGTGTGCACTTGATCCGGGTCTCGTCGATGCGACCGGGAATCTGGTTGTGGTTGGTGCTGAACTGTTTTTAGAAGCTAAAGTTCAAAATTTTTGTATTGCCTCATTAAACCTTTTTAATAGATCTAAAAGTGCACACGCAAAACAGTTTTAGGTCATATCGCAAAGTAATCATATCACTAAAAAATTCAGCTTGAAATTGACGTCGAAGCGCCAGAGAACGCGAATCCACAGTACGACCATGGTGAAGGTGAACAGATCGAGCGAGTCGTTGTGCCGCACCGCGAGCTGTTCGAGTTTGTCGACGAGCGCAACCGCAAGGACGGCTATGTGATCGAGCTGGCGTTGTATGCGTTCGCGTTCGCATACAGCTTGACCGGTGGCTTATAATCAGTTGACCAAATCAACGTTTTCAATTGAAAACTAGGTGTTTACTGACGAGTGTGAATGTTGTTGGTGTTATGAAGTTGTCAGATTCTTTGTGATCTGAGAGAGTAGAGGAAGTTTTTTTTTTAAACCTATGTCGTATTATTGCGACACAAGTATTCCAGTGTCTTTCGGTTGCTTGTGATTCTGGTCTGTTTACTTATAAGTTAGTGCTCAAGGTTGATGAGAGCCTAAAGTGATTGAGTTCGGTGTGTTTTTGTTTTCGATACTTTGCTGGCTGTTGTACGTTGTTCACGGTGTGACAGCATATGTGCATTTGTGCTTCTTCTCACTTTATGCCTACTGGTCTTGTCTTTTTTCGAAAACGCGTTTGTTTGGTTGACCTTTCTAGTCCGAACTTTAAAATTTAGAACTTTCTTTTTTCAAACAGTCCAACAGTCTATAATTTCCCTTCTTGTGGTTTCGTGAACTCTTGTAGGGTTTTTCCGTGGTATGTTCTGTTGAATAAATATTCTAAAATTGATCGTTTCCTTGATAACATTGCAAGAGCACATTGCCAATTTGACAGTAATATTTCTGACGGCATTTCTGGTATGACGATTGCACAAACAAGTGTGATTTACATCGGCAACACATGTCAATGCACAATTTCTTAGAAAGCAATTTTACATTTGTGCATCAACACAGTTCGGTGTTTTCTATTTGTCTGTAAGAGTGTGGTTTTGTTGTTTTGCTAGCAGACGATTCTTGAGTTTTTTTTTTAATTTTTACGCAGTTTAGTAAAACACGCCGCATACTGGACTTCATGTAAACTGCCGATGCTTTGAAATATGAGCAAAACCTTGGCGAACTCTGAAGCGGACCAAGCACATGCTGATTGTCCATCATCTTCCGCTGATGCATGTCCCTATGTGATTCACTCAGTAAAACCACTGTTTCAAGGTCGTTGGCTTAGCGCTCGACAAGTGGAGTTTACCGATCCAAATACGCAAGCGAATGGAGTTTGTTTAAAAATCTCTAATTTTAAAACTTGAAATTTTGTACATTTAATTCAAGTTTTTTTTCAAACGTTTACGCATTGTTACTCAACATGACAAGCAAGACTTTAGTTATACAGCTGAACACTTTTAGTATGTTTCAAAGTCAACTATTTTCTTCAGGCTTGGCAAGTTGCCTATCGGAGCACAAAGCTGGCGAATGCCGAAGTTGACTGCGTTATTTGTGTTCCGGTGTTGAAACGTCGCGGTAAAATCGAGAGCTTTCTCGTCATCAAACAGTACCGGATACCACTGATGTGTTGGTGTTACGAACTACCGGCAGGTTTGTGCGAATACAGGAAATACCTGTATCCGATAACAAAAATGCCAGTGACATTTTTGGAAACCTTTTTATGTAACAAGTTTATTGACGCATGTCTCCTGCAAAACAAGAAATGCAAATACATACATATGTATGTACGTATACGCTGTCAATGCATTTTTAGTACATTGCTTCAACGATTCCGCGATCGTTATTGAAAGTGAACAAAAAATATATTCCAAGACCATCAGCAGGTATACTGGATCCCGACGAAACAGTTGAGCAATGCGCCATGCGAGAACTGAAAGAGGAGACCGGCTACACGGCGACCAAGGTGCTGAGCGTCTCGAAGACGTGCTCGCTCGATCCCGGAATTCTGGACGCCACTGCAAATTTCGTGGTGGTTGGTGAATTTGAATATTTTTCCTTGATATACGTACATTGAAACAGCACAAAACAGCCGAAACTTTTCTCATGGATAATAAAGCATGAACATAGACATGACTTACGTTTATTACAGAAAATTAAAATCACAAAAGTTGGCGATATTTTAATTTTCTTGTTTGTGGTGAGCACGATTTCCTCAGTATTACAGTTGGAAGTCGACTTGGAATCGCCGGAGAATCTCGACCCACAGCCGGACCTCGGCACCGGCGAGCACATTGAACGGGTCGTGGTGCCACACAAGGAATTATTCGACTTCTTGGATCGCAAAAATCGCGAACAAGGATTCGTGGTGAATTTGCCACTATACACGTTTGCGTTCGGTTATAATATGTTTGGTTGTCTTGGGTGAAACGTTTATATGTTTTCTCGCATTTCTATTAAAAGATTTTGTTGTTGTTGTTGTTGTTAAAAGATTTACGGTACTTCAAGGGAAATGTGGTTTCGTATTCACTAATATAAACGTCTCTGCACGAATTGTCTTCGGCAGGTGTGCAATTTTCAACTTTCAAATTTGCCCGTGATGTCAATGCTCTAACAACAACCTCCTGTTCGACACCTTGCAGCAAGATTGAAAAAAAGTGTGTGGAGTACATACATAGGTATTTATATCGGCCCATATGCAACCGCGATGATAACTTTTTTTCAAATGGTGTGATCAAAACCGTTTATCTGTCCGTTTGATTTGATTTTATTCGATTGATCTAGTTTTTGCGCATGTCATAATATATATTCGCAACGTTCAACCACTTGTTGTTTGTTCATCACAGCTGTAGCACATCACCACTCCATCACACACATGTAAATACGCTAGGTTTTGCAGTTTTTGGCAAGTTCTGTTTACGGCAAGCTCAATCACGAGTTTATCCATATCATATTCATTTTTAAACATTTTGTTAACATGACTGCGTGCATATTAATGAGAAATAAAGCGCCCCGCTCCGCCTGTCATGTTCCGCTGTTGTTGTTATTTTTTCTTGTTTTTCTTTGTTACACTTTTCGGTTTTTTTGTCGTTTTTTATTTTGCACGCTGATCACATGCAGTTGTAAGCGTCGCCTTTTACAAACTGTTGATAAAACTTGGGTTTCAGAAGTTTTTAATGTACATTGTATGTGTCTTCGTTTTGGCACGTCATCCATCATTCTGAGATTATTTAGGTACGTAGTTTATCCTTGATTAAATTTGTTTTGTGGGAATGTTATCTTTCAAAAGCATCTCCAGACACTCCTTAACAGAGATCAGCATAAAGTCTAAATGTCCTATTTTGATTTGATGGAAACTGTTTTTGTTGTGAAGACTTTTCATATATGAACTAAAATGGAAAAAACTGAAACGTATACAATGAAAGCTGCACCACTGAGTTTCGTTTTGATTCTGCTATTCAGCGAAGCGGCTACTGTGAAAGTGTTCAGATATCAAGGATATTTGTATAAACAGGTTTGGAATTTGTTCATGGGGAAAGTAGTCTAAATCTTCGTTTTGAAAGTCAAATTTTACTGCATGTCTGAAAAAAATCTCAGTAGATTAAGTCAAGACGGTTCCTTCCGAGTGACAACACTGAAAAGAAATGCGATTTTTTTAAATTTTGTGACGGTAAACGCAACAAGCGTTATTTTCTTTCAAACTTCACATTCGAATTTTTCAAATCCAGATTTTCTATCTTGTGATGTTAGAAAAAAATGAATGGTAATTATTCTTTCAAGCATAAAGTTCACTTGCAACCACAGCTGTCACCAAACGAACGCTTCAGCTATTGCTGCCACGGATCAAAGGGTCTTCGAATTCGACCCGCTTGCCGCGCGCTGTGCTCGTATGATCGAGTCTCGTATTTGGAGGTTTGTGAGTCAAAAGTGCTTTCACGTGTTAGCTGATCAGAGCGGTACAGGAATCAAGTTATTCAAAACGCACAATTCAGATATGCTCTTCCTGGTGACTTTGGGTTTGTTCGTTGCAGCACTACACAATACTGCAGATTTGTGAATGTGTGCATATCTGAATGACGTCGACCAGGGTGCACGTAAAATTTGCTGCGCACACGATTATGATCCAAAAATCTGCAATATCACCAAAAAAATCAAAACGTCCACAACAAAGAGAAATTTCAAACTTCTCAACAAAAATATTCTTCAGTCGAACTCTAAATTATAGGGAATCAGCTGATTGGTTGATGATCACGGCATGCATACTTTCTGTGCAAACCAAACTCCGCGCTCTGCACAAGAAGCATGCAAACCGCAATCCACCAGCCAATCAGCTGATTCCCTGTTAGTTCAGAGTTTGACAATGCATGTAAAATCGTTGCGCAAACTCGCACAGTTGCTTCGCGCGTTCGCCGCCGACCGCTGCGATCTCGCGTCGCTCGGCTACACGCTGCTCTGTCTGTCTCGCTACAAATCGCACGCGGAATGCTGCGCGCAACGCGGTGTACCACCGGCGTGTCTGTCATTCTGCGATCCGGCGAACGTACGTCGACAGACGTCGACACGAAACGCCGATTTCAACGACATTGAAACGCTGAAAAGCGAACGCCAACAATATAAGACGTGCGCGATGACGCATTTTGATACGGTCGTTCAGTGCGCGTTCGAGTACGATCGACTGTATCCGGCCTATCAGCTGCTGATTGAAGACCCGATCAGAATCGCCGACGACGACCGCGGTGAGACGTGAGGCGGGAGGAAACGCGGATAATGGAATTGGCGTTGACTTAAAACTATGTATTGCTTTGATTGAACAATTTGACTTGTTTTACACCTGAAAATAGTGTTGTTTTTACTCTTGATAAATAAAATTAGCTTGCAACACGGTGTGTGAACATGACTAGTATCACGGTGTTGATTGAGTGTGCTTGTAACTGATAACCAAGTATCTGAGCATTTGTCTTGTTTTTATGGTTTCTTGTTGTTGCTGTTGGGTTGGGATTTTAGGCGATGTTTTTAGCCAGGGCTAACCCCAAAAAGCGCACAGAACGCCGTCAAAAAGGGCGCCCATCGAGTTTTCCCTGTCATCAAGTGCCCACAGACCTTTTGGCGGGACTCGATCCCCCAAACACACAGATACCGTACATAGTTTTGAAAATTGGCTAAACAAAATAAACCATTTTGATCAAAAAATCCGGGCAACAGAATGGAAAGGCCAATGGAATAAACTGGTTTTAGGGAAACGCCCAATTTCGCGCGACACCTTGAACAACGCTTGCTGACAAATCAGTGGCAAAATCTATCACACGGAGTTTTTAACGAGAAACCCAGCAAACCTGCGAGACCTTTGCAAACCGGACTGGAAAAACGTCAAGCAAAAGAAACTCTCAAAAAATTTCAGTGCATACACATTTCAAGTTACGGTCACTCGCCGTTTAGATAACATATCCATTTTTAAGAATCGCTTCAAGCGCAGAGAAACACATTCTCATTCAGAATAATAATCACGAAAGATACGAACGCAATTCGGACGCGAAAAATATGAATTCGAAACTATTGGCATTCTGTTTCGTGGTGTCACTGGTGGTGTGCACACTCGGCGAGGCGAGAAGCGCAAAGAAATGCCGACGCGCGCATAATGAGAGACTGAAAAAGCATCGAATGGTCAACTGCGGTTAGTTCGCTTTTGGGATTATCGGCTGTTGCCGAAAATTTCGTGTATGAGAAAAACCAATCGTCGAAGCCAGACCGCTGGGTGCTGGTGCTGTCCTTTCGGTGTGCATGGTGAAGTACTCAATGAAAAAAAAGGTGCGCACCACATGTTGCCTGTTGTCACTTGCGCAAGTTCAACATACGCTGAGCAACCGAACTCAACAAATTATACGGAGCAAGGAAACTTGTGGAGTTTTGCATTATTATTGAACCTGCCCGTTTCTTATTAACTTCCACAGGGCCAGCATTTCTTAGCGTTCAAAACAGCTGCAGTCTAACTCTCTGTAACAGTATCCAACCAGCTGATTGGTTGGTGATCACGTGATGCGTGCATGGATTCTATGCAAACCAAAGAAACGCCGCCTCCACCGCAATTCATATGCACAGAATGCATGCATCAACCAATCAGCTGGTTGCATATCTTTTGGAGTTGCACTGTATAATTTGATCGCTCTGATCAACGTTCAAAATAGCGCTTGTCGTATTTCTCGTCTTGTCAGACCAAAGAAATTGTCAGGCACAGGTGATAAGATTTATTTGTTGCAGCTTGCACTGCGGAGGAGGCAAAGAAATGCGGAGATCGCGAGTGCTTTTGCGGGGTCGCCGCTGAGGGTACCCTCTTCAAGCCAGGACGCTACTCGTACTGCAATTCCGGCTGGTGTGGCTAACCATAATCAACCGCAACAAACCAGAATTAATCGAAAACATTTTCGCTAATTGTGGTTCCGTTTTTTGCTCACGTACGGTCATTGTAATTTTTGAAACAGAATGAAGTTTTAGTTTTTTAATTCAGTAAAATCATACCGATAACTTAATTGCTTGCAGGTGTGGGGAAAGTTCTATCTAGATATATTTGAATTTCTTAATATTTGTTACAATATGTTTCTGATGTTATTTTTACAAAACTCAATTTTTCTAAATGGTGCGAAACGTCAGTAGTTCACAATTAACTTGATTAGCGATGTTTGAAACTTTTGGAGATTTTGTTACGGTGTTGCAAATGGTGTTCTAATATTAAAAGAAAACACACAAAACGCGCAGTGGATTTTTGCTTCGTCAATGAACACATCAAACGACACATCAGATGACACCAATCATAAATCACAGCAAGCCAATAAAACAGCGAATTTGGATTATTTGTCAATTATAAGGATAAAAACTTGGAACCACAAAACTGCATAAATTAAGGCTAAATTAGGAAACCGCAATGTGCAAAAATTCAGAACGTTGAGTTCTTGAAAACGAAAACTGAATCGCAAAATGTCAGATTCAAGATACTTTATACAGCATGAAAACTGCTTGTCTAAGTGATTATTTTGCACACGCATTTTGTTCTGACAACAAACAACATTTCAACGTCTGTTTGCCATGCTTTTGAGACAAAGATCAATTTCAATGTAACAAACGGAGATGTAAGCTTGTACACATTGCGTACATTGTACATATTATATTTCACCGTCGATTTTATTAGAAAAAAACTCACTGAAATCTTAATTTTCGCACAACATCGCTCCCGATCCCCATAACCATTTTCTGACCGAAAACAACAACCTTGCCCATTTTTTGTTGAACAAAAAAAATGACAATTATGAAAGAATTATTAGCATGCAGATCAGATGCCAGCACTGTAATATGTGTTGTGCCGTTGTTTATCAATGCCGCTGCAGTAGCTCCAGACCTTCAAACACGCGTTTAAGAAACTGTGCACAGTGCACACTGCACACAATTCGGAATCGCCAGTACCTCGGACAAAAAAACGCAAAATTTCAATCGGCCGTATGCGACATGGGCGGAAACTCATGGGCATCATCCAGATGCAGACGATCCGTCACCGTCGACAGTCCACTGATACGATCTGCAGTTGAATTTTTTCTCCAAAAATTTTTTATTTGCAAAATTATCGTTAAAACACTGCTCCGCATTTGCACTTGAACACAACACAATTGTGGTGCCTGTCGCGCCACCGGAGGTTACCGTGATGTCCTGTTTTTTTTTTCAGATACCCAATATCAGCACGCCAACGTAAAAAAAAACACTGCAAAAGAGCAACCCTGGCGTTTTCCATTGGCGTTCAAAACGCTTTTAACGCCAATGAAAACGCCAGCAATTGTTTCACAGTGCCGCGGGCAGTTGCTCCAATCGGCAACAGCGTCACAATCGAAGGAGCAGGAAAGTCAATCAGCTCATGGAAAAGTTTCAGGTATCCTGTTATCATTGTGCAAAATAACAACAACAAAAGAAAGTTTTTTTTGAAAATTAACCAAAAAACCATTACCACCACCACCATCACAACGGGACAAAAGAACGAATTACAGGGACAATGAACAGTGTTAAACCATCACATGAACAGAACGGTGATAACAGGAAAATTCTGTGAAAAACCAATAGAAAAAAAACTTCACAGATAATTTCCTCCCATCTCCGGAGTGGGACGGGCAGTTGAGGGACATTTTTTTGAAAGACGTAAAAATGCTGCATTATATCCGAAAACTCACGGCACGACGCAACCACAGCAGCTACTGATATTTCACAGCATTATATTGACAGCAACAAGAGCCAAGAACATGAGCACCCTGAAACCGATAATGAAGGACTGTCCCCACCGCACCACTCGATTCATATCAAACGGGCAGCGTGCGGCAAAGTGAGGGGCGTTTCATACTGCAAGTAAACGCAAAAAAGCAATTTCCAGCTTTTTACAGTGATGAAGAGTTGTCGTTGTTGTGGTCGACGGCTTTACCAACGTCGCTACTGGCGAGCACCCGAGCTTCATTCACTTTGGACGCTGCGGCAGCCAGCTCAGTGGGTTGGTTGTTGCCTCCACCTGCCCACAGAAGACGCGCCCTTTCTCCGATGATGCCGTAAAACCACGAAACACACAGCAAACCGCACACGGACACGACACACCCCGACAGAACCACCAGATTGCAGCTCACCAAACCAAGCCGCCCACAACAAATCAACTGGACCAATCAATGGCTAGTTGGTGCTGGAGGCAAATTTTTGCAAAGTTGAAAACACGAATAAATGTGGCGAAACAGGTTTCGTGCTAGGCAGCTAGTGGTCGCATTCACACACGAACGCACACACACACACACACACACAGATGCGCAAAGCACATTCAAGCAGCAATGCGCGCACCAATCATCGCCTCAGTGGCAGTAGTGGCATGCGGCACGGTCGATTGCGCCGCGGACGAGTAGGTCTTACGCGCCGAGCCGGGCACCGCGCGCTGCTGGTGGTGGTGTACCGCGTGCTGATGGTGGTGGTGGGCACCCTCACCGGTGGCGCTGCTTGGCGGGGTGGAGCCCGCGGCACGCGAACCAGCCGCCGGCGGCGATGCTCGGTCGGGTGCGGGCTCGGCGGTCGGCGACCCGCTGCTGGATGCGGTCACCACGATCTGACCCGTCACGGAGGCGCCCGAGCTTAGTCTGCAAACGCCAGTGAACGTTGTGAGTTTCTTGTCGTCTCTGTTTGACTCTTGTTGTTGTTTGTTATTGTTTGTTGCCCTCTTTTTATCCTTACCCAACGCCCTTGGGGAAAGGCATTGTCGCAATTTTTATTGTCCACCACATGGGCTGCGACGTTGGAAGCAGTTTTTCTGCTCTAGAAGTGGGCGTTGGGCAAGCTACGCTGGTATGCATGGGCGCGGTGTCATTAAGTTCCTCGCCACCGGAACAGCAATCTTGTGAATCAAGAAAGCCGACGTTTATGCTGCCGAACCATTAAGCCCCACGCAACCCGGGGCAGCCGAGTGGTCACGAGCGGATTCGAACCCGGGCCTTCCGATTGGAAGTCCCAAGTGCTATCCACTCAGCCACTCAGCCGGCTCTGGTTGACTCTTCTTGCCTTCAAACGGATGTCATAGGAAATGTGGTTTCTTCAGTTCGCCCGTATCTCTCCCGAAACTAAACGACCATTGTTGCAGGCAACCAGTTATTCATTGGTTCAGGCAAAAACGCCGTTTAAAAATCTGCAACCGTTCGTAAAAAAACTCCAGAAGTAAACTTAACGTACATACAACCAACGTCAACTTCGTTTATTATCATTTTTTTCGGATTTTGCGACTCAGCGCGTTTGCAGAAGTCGATAGGAGACCAGTTTGAATCTTTATGTGGCAATTCAAATTAGCCCCAAGAGTGACCCGGCCCAATTTAGCGGATTCGGATCACTTTACAACTTTTGAATTCCCGCGTCATGCGTGAAAACTGTTTACCTATCGATGCGCGCGTGGAGTCTCGGAACGAACACAAAAGCTCAAACAGCAACAACAACCGCCCGAGCGCGACTGCCAGTTGCGCCCCATGGCTCACCTGTACTGCTTTAAGAGTGTGCACTCTCCGCCATTGGTCCTGTCCACATTGTAAATGTACATGTACCCATCCGTACTCGCAACCATCAGACGAAGCGACTTGCTCGCACTGCAACGTGCAACGATTTCGAAAATGTTTTCGAGTTGTCAAACGTTGTTTTTTTTGCAATTTTTCTGTGTGTCGGTGTGATGGCCATCAGACATATGAAGCGAACGGCCAACAAACCCAAAATGAACGCCAGAAAGTTTGACCAAAAAACACGTACTCGACGAGCGCGAGAACGGTGCGTTTATCAGAGGCAGCCGGTAATTTTGCTGTTGCGAATGAGCGATCCTGACAAAAAAACAGAATACGAAAATACTGGACACTGAAAATTGTTCACCAAATAATAGCCACTTTGAAAGAAAAGAAAATCAGCAGCTTTGACAGCAAGCTACAGATGACCTTATAAAAAATCAACGTTCACCAAAGCATTCATTCATATTTGCATGATGTCGAAAGCTATCTGCAAGTGTAACAATGCCAGCTTGACAGAACAACCAGTGCGGAGGAGACCTGTTGCAAAATGTCGGTGACGTGCGCCGGCAGATACGCGGAGGCAGTCCGCGAGACGTACTCCATCCAGCCGCCAGCCGCTGCCGCTGCGCCCTGCGCGCTGCCCCCGGCGGCTGCGAGCGGTGCACCGCCGGTGGCCGAGACGCCACCTGACGTGCCGCCGCCACCTGGCGACACCAGCGCCGGGTAGTCTTCGTCACTTCTGAAGAGAAACCAGGAAAAAAACCTCGTCTCCACTCCGATTTGCATGATCCGACCACGTGCAGTGTTGCCAAAACTGCTGCGAAACACAAAACACGCGGATAATCAGCAGTTGTGTGCGACGGTAATCGTTATTATACCACAGCGCGATTCGCAAAAAAAAATACAGTCGAACTCTAAATTATAGGCCATCAGCTGATTGGTTGGTGATCACGAGATGCACGCTTTCTGTGCAAACTGGAATTCGGCCACCGACAGCAATTTCTGCATAGAAAGCATGCATCACACGACTACCAGACCTCCAACGAATCAGCTGATGATTGCCTGTAATTTCGAGTTCGACTGCAACAGGTGCACACCACCATTGCCCCCCCCCCTGGGCGGTTGTCATGTGGTGTGACGCCGCAAGTTCCGATCGCCCCCCCCAGTGGAGTGTGCGTTCGCTTTCTTATAGCGGTCGAAATGAATGATCGGCGGGTGGTGCAGCCTGATCACGTTTTGCTGCATCTATAAACGTGTCCCATTGAAATGACGTCATTCATGTGCCGCCAAACATGCGCTTGCCGTTCACAGCAAACCAGACTTTCCGTTTAGCCGGTTTCTTCCCGTAAACAAATGGTGAATGTCGAATCAGTCACATCAAACTGACATTTTAGTGCCTGTACTTTGACAATGACAATTTTTAAAGCAAACGACGTCATTTTAGCGCGGACACGTTTGAATAAATCCACAATATAACCGTCGCTAATCGGCATTAACTGTCGCTGTTTCCACACCCTGTCCATCCGTGTTGCTCCGACATCAACAGCAACACTACACGAAAACAAAAAACGCGGAAATGAGCGAATGAAAAAAAACGCCGCCTTACCGATGTCCGTCGTCGTGTCGCTGCTGGTGATGCGGGTCGAGCTTGAACACGTGCACCGTCTCCGTGTTACTGGAGGAGCCGAGAAACAATGCGTCACTACTGAACGCCAACGAATGAATGCGCACACAGCTGCGAAATCACGGATGATTGTTCGGAGCAAATGAAAAATGGGCGACACTTTGGAATGTGTATCATGCTGATTTGCCCAGCCAGCCCTGAATACAATATCAGCCGCCACACCAAGAGACAGTGGTTTTCACATGATACCGGTCTGACTCTATAACATATCCAACTAGCTGATTGGCTGCTTGGTGGTCACGTGATGCATGCGATTCTGGGCACACTCCGCCTCCACAACAAATCATGCACCGAATGGCATGCATCAACCAATCCAGCTGGCTGGATATGTTATAGGGAGTTAGACTGTACCGACGAAAGACAGCATACGACAGCATATGCCCGTTCAGCAAGCCTACAGTCCACCTGGAAAATATATGCAACATGACGTAATGACCAACCAATCAGCGCTGAGAACTGCTCATGACTAACCAAACAGCGCTGAGAATTGCTATAACCAACCAATCAGTTGGTTGCATTATTAGCGAGCTAGGCATTATTAGCGAGCTAGACTGTATGTCGCAACTCGCGACACAACGTCACAGAAAAAAAAAACATTTGAAAAAACGCACTGACCGTTTTACGCCGCGTCGAAACTCGAACAGCTTCTCGCCGGCGGGCACGGCGAACACGCGAATCACGGTGCCCTTCTCGGATGCGGTCGCGATTCGCGTGCCGTCCGCGCAGAACCGCAATGCGGCCAGCGGGCCGTCGTGCGCGGGGATCATCGAGACCGCTTGCTGAACAACAACAACAACGGTCGCGGTTTGTTTTGTGTTCTTTGTTTTTGTTGTGATTTTCGCCGCGGGCATTTTTCCTATCTATACTCCAAGCTCCAACCCCATACACACTCTTGGCTGTCTGGTAAGCGTGAAAAGTCAACCAGTCTTTTATGTCGGTTCCGAGAGTACTCAATCAATGCGCACACAGACAGATAGGTGAACAGTTTCATGCATGACGCCAGAATTCAGAATTGGTTCAGTGATCCGAGTCGCCCGAATACAGCCGGTCCACGTGAGCTGTTTTGAATTGCCACATAACGATTGAAACTAGTCTCCTTTCGACGTCTGCAAACGCCCAGAGTCGCAGAACCACCCAAAAAAATCGATGATCAACAATGCGATTTCAATGGATCCGAGAACCATAAAGCTGTGTTGTGGCCAGAAATAAACGCTCAAAATCAACAAAAAAATCACACAAACAAATTAAAAAAATTGATGTCGATCAAGAAAGACCGCACTCACCAAATTGGCGGCGTCAAAGATCTGCACCTCGCCCATCTGCGACGAGCCGGGATACGCCAGGAAACTGCAATCGGCCGGCGCCAAATCGCAAATGCCACTCGTGTTCGCCGGCGTGTCGCGGATCGAATGCAGCATCTTCATGTCGCGAATATTGTGAATGAATAGCGACTCCTCCAGGCAAACGACGACGCGCTGCAAACAAACAAAAAACAACGGCCAGCTTTGATTACGGTTTTGGTGTTTTTCTCTTCGTTTTTTTCTCATTCCGGCGCGCACCACCACAGAGTTCGACAGTTGGACAAGAACAGCATTGACGGGACAGAGGACTGCAATAGAAATGGATTGCATTTCAAGTAGATTTCGGGAATTTTTGGCACTCTAACGAACACGCTCACGAGACGCGAAATTGCGCTTTTCTACTCGCAACTCGAGCACGTGTTCATTTCTGTAGCAGATGAATCTGAATTATGCAGAGCGAAAACTGAATCAGCTAAAAAAATCGAGCTATTTAGCGGCCTCAGCTAACCATCAACACTGAACGCGTGCAACAGGTAAAAAACAAAATCCAAATGCAACACCAAATGCGCGTGCAAACCAATCGATTCAATTTCACGGCCAATATCGTGTTGCCGTAGCTCTGAGAGCAAATCTCGGTGCCCTTGACGAAATGCGACACGCGCAGTTTACGCGGCGCGTTTAGTGAGACCAACGTGATCAGACTCGACGAGAACAGACGCTCGATCAGGCACACGTCGTCGGTCGCTGAATTCGGCAGCAACAAAAACGCATATATCAATTTTTTTAAGTGCAGTTCTGGAACTGAATGCGTGTGCAGACGTCAAAACTATTTTCATATCTTTATGTGGCAATTCAAAGTCGCCTAAGTGACTCGGCCCTATTTAGGAGACTCGTATCACTTTGCCAGTTTTGAATTCCCGCGTCCTGCATGCAACTGTTTACCCATCTATGGGCGCATTGAGTTGCGGGACCAAAATAAAAGATCATATAAATGGGCGGCTTTTCGAAGGGACAAGAAAACAAGAGATCATACTCAGTTGGCCGCTTCTACACACCCCGCTCAGCCAACAAATCACACACACACACGGCATGATGAAGCATGAAGACAAGAGACTTGCCAGTTTCATGGATCACTTCCAAATCTTCGCCGTTCTTTATTGAGTACAATCGGAAACTTTTCGGTGTGCCAATGGCGAGAGAGCTGGAAAAATGAGTTTTTATGTTGTATTTCTACCAGACAGACCTTCACAGAGGTTAAAAAAAGCCCTGATTCGACAGGCGCTTGCACGTCCTGATTAATTCAGCGCATCTTTGATTTTCAATTTTTCTTAAAATTTTTCTTTAAAAATACAAAATGGACAATTTTTGTTTTTTAACAACCCTAGCACATACAGTGGCGGCCAAAAGTGTTGGAACGCTGCGCGCGTGAGTGCTGTGTATTGCGCGTGTGCTGCATCAGCCGTAAAAACGCTATTATAAGAATTTATGGGCATCGTTGGGTCGAAAAGTGTCCCACGAACCTAGAGCTTTGGGGGCGCCCCCCCCCCCCAAAAAAATTTCGAATCTATCTCTATCAGAAAGGTTTTTCGGCTCAGCTATTATCTATCTAAAAAAATCTCAGCCAGCTATCTATCTGAAAATTTTTGTTTTCGAAGACATAAAATGAGTCAATTTTTGACCAAAATTGACCATTTTTGCTTGAAATTCTTGAAAATTTCGCTAATTTTAGTTAAAATACGCGTTTATACTTGATTTTTAGCATGTTTTAAGCATTATTTAGCTGTTTTTATAGCTTTTTAGCGTTTTAGCTATCTATCTATCTGATTTCAAAATTTTGACCGCCCCCCCCCCAAAGTCACATGCCCCCCCCCAAAATTTTCCAGCGATCTATCTGGCAACTATTTGCCCCAGCTATCTATATTGCCCCCCCCCCAACCCCCCGGGCTCTGGAACAACTATGGGGCCATGTCATGTGACTTTGGGGGGGGGCGGTCAAAATTTTGAAATTTGATAGATAGATAGCGAAAACGCTAAAAAGGTATAAAAACAGCAAAATAATGCTGAAAAGACACTAAAAATCAAGTATAAACGCCTATTTTATTTAAAATTAGCAAAATTTTCAAGAATTACAAGCAAAAATGATCAATTTTGGTCAAAAAAAATTGACTCACTTTATGTCTTCGAAGACAAAATTTTTTAGATAGATAGCTGGCTGAGAAAATTTTTCAGATAGATAATAGCTGAGCCGAAAAAACCTGTCTGATAATTCGAAATTTTTGGGGGGGGGCCGCCCCCCTCCCCCAGGCCCTCCCCCTAGAACAACTATAGGCCATGGGCTGCTGCTGATGGGCACCTTTGATAAAGATCACAAGTACTTTTGAAAAATTGAAACGACTGCACTGCATGTATCCAGCCCAAACACCAAACCAACCAAACCAGACTACCTGAGACAAGAACACTTTCCTCACCTTGCGTCTTGATTGAAATTCACGAATAGCACCTCTTGCTGAACGACGGGAGCGGACGGCGGCGTCGTCGCCGTTGATGTGGTCGCCATGTCTTTGTTTCGTTTCGTTCACTCACTATTTATTCCCTTTAACTGCAAACCAAACGAATGACCGGTAAACGTAAACTGTAATTGCAGCAGGGCAGGACTATGAGCATCATGCCTAGGGTTCGAAATTTTTTTAAACTTTAAAAAAACTTGTAATCAGTACCGAAGGCGAAAGCAAATTTTCGAGGGGGGGGGGTGTCGTCACGTGGGGGGGGGGTGCCGAAAATTTCCTAAAGCTTCATTACTAAAGCGCACGCTCACGCGGCATCGGCATGCTCATGCTCATGATCCACTAGCGCGCCTGCACACGCTCCGCACTCAACAAGAACTTGTTCAAAACGCAATTGTTCTCACATCTTTCTTCTTGAAAAGGCTTGGCTTAGGTTAGGATTAGGTCAGGATTATGTTTAGCTTGGAATTAGGCTTTAGGATTAGGTTTTGGTTTAGGCTTGTTTAGGCAACGTCTGCCAACATCAGTGCTTTGATTTAGTACGACAGGCCAACCGAAAATTTTTCAGTGGGGGGTGTCAGTCATGGTACAGTGACACCCCCCCAGGCGTGGGCCATGGGGGGGGGTGCACTATTGTAGAAAAATTTCTGGGGGGTGCACACCCCCCACCCCACCCATAAGATTTTTTGGCTTAAATTTTGAAGGAAAAACGCTAAATTTTGCTGCAAAATCTTTGAAATTACAATGAAGAATGTCAAGTTACCATATATTTAGCTTATATTATGGACTTTAAGGACAAAAAGTCATGATTTTTGAGCAAAAATTCATGATTTTTGGGTGGTCCGAGAAAATTTTTGGGGGGTGTCACTGTTACTTAGGTCCATGTAGGGGGGGGGGGGGTGGGTGGGGTGTCCAGCAAATTTCGAGGGGGGGGGTGTGGATGGTCCAGTGTCACGATTTGGGGGGTGGGTGACCCCCCCCCCACGCGGAGGTCTCGGGTGCTCTGGGGGGGGGGGGGTACCCCCCGTTTCCCCCCCCCCTCGTCTTCGGTACTGCTTGTAATCGGGATTTTTTAATTAATTTAAACCAGTGCCGAAGACGAGGGGGGGTGGGGGTACACCTAGGGTTAGGGGGAAAAAATCCGATTTTTTTTTAAATTAAAAAAAAAAAAATTTTTTAATTTTTTTTACAAGTTAGGTTTGTTCGAAGCGTCTCGTCGAGCTGAGTTCATCTAGACTATTTTCAGAACGATCCGGAAAACTATAAGAGCGAAAATCGTGTTTTATTGAAATTATGTCCATTTCATAGAGGGAAAGTTGCATTTTCAACAGTAAAACAGGACAATTTTCGACGTGTACTTGAATATTGAACCGTTCTTAGTTGTTCCTCTTTAGAAAATTACCAAAATTTAACTGTGTTCAAAAATTCCTGTTTGCTGTAGCTAAGTCGGCAACCCCTGTCGACCCGGTCGCCCCCCCCCAAGACACTTACTTTCAGGTTCAACCAGCTATGCTATCTGCCACATGGCGAGAGCCCACTCTTCAAATCATCGTATCGAAAACACGTACCATGATTTCGCGATCACGTTGCGGGCAACTGACAGACGCAAGTTTAACACGTTAGTTTAGCTCAGCACGCAAGTTTTAACATGTGGCCATGTTATCGGGTATCTGAAAAACGGTCGTGTGATGTGGTATTAACCAACATCCCCGCTCCAATTGTTTAACAATATATCGCACAACTCCATTGTAGACCTATAACGTACGCCAATCAACAAGATATCATGTTCATCTCATGGCCTACCGACTGAAAAAACATGTTCTAAGTTGCAAGAAAACGATTTCTGAAACGATATTTCAATTCAGTCAAGTCATTTCAACGCTAAAAATTGACTCTAGAAGTCATCCAAATCGAAAAACATGGAGTACGTCGGTCAAAATGACCAAATAATGACATGTACCTAAGCACACAAAGAAGTTGGGAAGAAAATTTGGTTTGAACTTTCAAAAAATTATGCCATAAATCGAATTTTCAGAGCAAAGTAGAAAAAAAATTTTCAAATTTTTTTTTTAAGTTTGAAAAAAAAATCCAAATTTTTTTTTAAACAAAAAAAAAAATTTAAAAAAAATTTTTTTTTCAAAGCCCCTAACACTAGGTACACCCCCCCAGAGCACCCGAGACCTCCGCGTGGGGGGGTGGGGGGGGGGTCACGCGAACCCCACCCCCCAAAACCTGGACCGGGACCCTCCACACCCCCCCTCGAAATTTGCTGGACACCCCACCCACCCCCTACATGGACCTAAGTAACAGTGACACCCCCCAAAAATTTTCTCGGACCACCCAAAAATCATGAATTTTTGCTCAAAAATCATGACTTTTTGTCCTTAAAGTCCATAATATAAGCTAAATATATGGTAACTTGACATTCTTCATTGTAATTTCAAAGATTTTGCAGCAAAATTTAGCGTTTTTCCTTCAAAATTTAAGCGAAAAAATCTCATGGGTGGGGTGGGGGGTGTGCACCCCCCCCCCAGAAATTTTTCTACAATAGTGCACCCCCCATGGCCCACGCCTGGGGGGTGTCACTGTACCATGACTGACACCCCCCCCCACTGAAAAATTTTCGGCCCCCCCCCCCCCACGTGACGACACCCCCCCCCCCTCGAAAATTTACTTTCGCCTTCGGTACTGATTTAAACCCGTCCGGTAGGGCTCGAAAAAAGTGAACTTTGTTTTTGTTTTTTACTTTTTTGGGTGAACTTTTCACTTTTCAGATGAATAAATAAATAAATATGAATAAATCAGATGAATAAATAAAAAAGAATAAATCAATTAAATGACATGGGGGCGTATTTATTGCCCGTTTCCTCCGCCGGAGTTTGGTACCTTAGGGTAAGGTAAGGTTAACGTATTCTGACGGCATATTTGTGCAAGAAATTGGGAAAACTATAGATAATTAGGATCTTTTCTCACTAAATAAATTTATTTTATTTTGTATTCGAACTGCGTTCGGGCGCGAAACAGCTTTTCAGCTGTGCGGCTTTTCCACACATCATTCAACATTATTTCGCCTCCTTCACACGAAAAGATAATATCTAGATAATTATACTGCAGAATAAGTAACTTTCTATCTGCGTGAAAAAAAAACAGCGAACGGGCTCACCCTGTATTGGTTTTAGAACCGACTGAGGGTTTTAGAAAAGACCGAGTGTTTAGAACCATCCGCACACCCAAATTCAGTCACGTTCGTTTTGTTTACCGTAAAGTCTTGCATATAAGGTCTCCTTATATAAATTTGAAAATCAAAAGTTTTTGAAAAAAGTGGATTTTTGTGTGACAACCTTATAAGTGGGAGGAGGTCTTATAAAGCGAAGATTAGGAAATCCGGCTCTTATAAACGATGTGAGATGTCGACCAAGTCAAAAATTTGAATTTTTTGGTTTTCCGCCGTGTGACAGTCCGCCCACTTTTGGGTGGGGGTCTTATAAGTGGGAGGAACCTTATATGCAAGACTTTACGGTATCTGTGTTAATTTGTCTTTCCAGCGCACCGGGAAATTGAATTTTTCGGACTGGTGGCAAACAACTGAAAGTCTAAAAAGCGCATTTATTTATCGCCTCACTATTTTTTTGGATCAACCTTTTTCACGCAGCCCGTTTTCGAAAATCCCTGGTTTTACGAACCGATTGTTGTTCCATTTGGGGAAGTTCTTGGCAATGACAAATAAATCCACACAATGGAAAAGTCTCACTGATTGGTTGTATCGGCAAGGTGAACACTGAAACCTTTACGTTTCAAAAGTGTTGCAAGTTACACATTTGTGCGTGTACGTGAAGTTTTGCAGGATTTTGCATCCTTCCTCATGTCTGTTGCGAATAGGTACAACTTTGAAAAAAACACTTCCTATCGTTCCACACCCACCCGCAAACGAGGTTTCTAATTTCCGCTCGTTTTGTTTGTTGCACCACACTTTTTTGCGATAAAGCATATAAACTCATCAATTGCACGTTTTTTGTCGAGTATTCAAAACCTTTATAACTCTCCAGGTTACGGTAGTTTGTGTCCCGGCGCGACTTGTCCTGGTCCGTGAGTGTTAGTTGAAAAAAAATTAGTTGGTTGTTGTCCACCAGTTTTCTGTATCATGATGACCGTTTGAAACAAAATCTGTGTCGAAGAAACATTGACGAAACTGTTTTCCGTGATTTTGCCACTAAAATCAATGCGCATGTCATCAAACAGACGCATTTTTCCACAAAAATTGCTACTAGAACTGAGTTCACGTGGTCATACAAGTAGCAACTTTAGTAGCAACGTTTTCGCAGTGTGTACGGTGGTACAGAAACCGCACTTCGCAAGCCGCCGCCGTTCTGGTATTCGACTCTCTATGAACTGTTCCATGTAAATTGCTTATTGAGCTTCAGCGCGGGCGCTTGTGGGCGGGAGGTTGAAATCTGTATGTTCAGAAAGAAGCAATACTGCTACACTTATACACTTGTAGTTTTTAACTGTCGGAAATTCCACAAAAACAATTTAGCAGACACACACACACCGTGACGCATACGGCGAGCTAAATTAGGTCCGGTACGGTCATTCTCTGCTTTGTTTGCTGATGAAATAACCTTGTTAGAGACAGAAATTCATTTTTTCACCCAATTTTGTTCTGTGTTGTGCTGGCAAAAAACGGAACGTTTCCTGTGGCTTTTCCGCTTTTCACTTGGTGTTTTTTCTCGGTGATTACGAAAAAGTATTTTATTTTCCGAGAGAAATATAAGTTTCCTTCTCTTAATAAGTTATACATAAGTTATAGAGCTTGATAGTAATGTTCATTTCAGTGTTTGAAAATTTTGATAATTTTTCAATGTTCTGCTTCGTATAGCATTTTATTTTCTGACAAAACAAAAGTAATCATAAACAAAATGCAGAAACAGGAAAAAAATTTACCAAGCCAGATATCACCCATGTGGCGATACCACCAAATGATCGGCTTTTCATCATTGTTGCGACAAACAGCAAACACCACCAGTGCACAACGACGAACCAAAAACAACAACATCACATTTTTTTAAATGTCAACTGGCGACTCTAGCGTAACTGTTAACGTTAGTTGGCATTTTTAACGCCGATGAAAACGTCAGTTTTTTTAAGTTGTGTTTGTTGGCATTGGAAAGTGCAGACGGCAATGGGTAACAAAAGGAACTGTGTTGTTTTTATGCACACACACGAACTGCAAAATAGCCAACCAATAATAACCAACCACGTTTCCGTGCAAAACAAGCAATTTGCCACGTCCGAAGTGCGTGTCAATTTTAAGTTTAGTTCCGTTTTTGCAATGGAGTGAGAGTGTATGTCCGTGATATTTAGGTGGCCGCTTTGCTCTTTCCAAAACTAGAACGCAAGAAAATGCAGCGTCAAAAACAACGTCGCAGCGTGATAGATTATATGTGTTCTCAGATTCAAGCTTTACATGCATAAATGAACAGTTCTTAATATCAGTGAAACAAACTGTACGTGTTCTCGTTAATGAGTGGTTGTTTATCTGATCTTTGGCTTGCTTACTCATGGGTGTCTTACACTTCTCTGGTATTATGCCGTGCACTGCAACATAAAACTGACTGACTGATACGTTATGTTTCTTTATTTCCTGTTTGATGTTTCAAATTTCATTTTTTCTCCCCGGTACATACAGTCTAACTCTATAACATATTCAACTACATAGCTGGCTCTAGTTGATGCATGCATTCTGTACATGAATTGGTGTGGAAGCGGACTTTAGTCTGCATAGAATCCGTGCATCACGTGACCACCAACCAATCGGCTAGTTGGATATGTTATACAGTTAGACTGTATGTACCCGGTTACTCAAAGAAATATACGACGAACAAAAAGCTGTGCAAGTTTGTGTGAGCAATGGAGCATGCCAAAATGTGTATAAAAAGGCATGCCATATGACACAGTGCGCCAATACGGTAAGCTTACTTTTTATACCGTATTACCCCCATTAAACCCCCCCCACCATTAATCCCCCCACCAATAAACCCCAACCCCCCCCCCGACCAGTTTCCAAATAATCCCCCCACAAATAATCCCCCATGGGGGTTAATTGGAAACCTGTTTGAAACACATACCCAGCGAATTCAGTGACTGAATGCAGTGACATTGGTGAAATTGTGTCACCAAAGGCCCCAAAGGGATGAGTTAATGGTAATTTCATTACAAAAGGCTGTTACAAGAGGAAATCTCTGTGAAAAGTAGAAGTTTCTGCGACTTTCTTGCCTGCCATGCAAGGTATTTTTGCCATTTTTCAACAAACCCCCACCCCTAGAATTTTTTGTAAATAAATCCCCCCCCCCCCAATAAACCCCCACCCCTAAAAGTCGCTGACGTATTAATCCCCCATGGGGGTTTATTTTATTGACGTCAACTCTTTATTATATTCCATCCATTCCAAACATTTTGATGTAAACTTATTTGTACAACAGCTGATTTTATCATACTAAAACAAATTATTATTTCAGTTGTTTTATGTATCATACAAGGCACAATGTAGCTTTCTGTATTCTAGAATCAAGAACTTCATTAATGGATGAAAGTAAACGTCGAAAAGTAAATGGCATAGCTTGTTATTAGAAATGAAGCAACATGTTGAGCTGAAACGTACAGCACCTAAAAAATTTGCGTTGTCATTTGTGTTCGTTTTTATTTCAGCTAAAACGGCGAACACAGGGTGTTGTCGCCTCGTACAACAAGGCAAACAAATAAAAAGAACTTTTCAATTTCTGATGTGTAACGCGCGTGCATCCCACTAACTTAAAAGTTTCTAGACTTTTGCGAATTCAGTTTAATTTTTCAGTTTAAAAAAACAGCTTTGTAAAGTCAGGACTCTCTCCATACTTTTTTGTAAAATGTAATTTTTTGCAGACTATTGAAAAAATTTGTTTTATGTCAATAGAAACAGTGAATCGGTTCACCCAGTGCGTCACTATTTATTCAGTTCCGCTTGTTCCATCATTGCTTATGTTCGAAAAAGTACATAATTTGTGAGAAAAAAACTACAATTCGGTCTGTTAACTCACTGCTTTTCTGGCACTGAATTGAAACATCCAATCAGTGAACTTTGTTGAATACACTTTCCTTTGAATTGAGTGGCAACCGTCCCTGATTGCTTTATTCATTCATTCATTCGGTGGAATTTGGCACCTACATTTGTACGTTACTGTTATGCAGGTGTATGATGTTCTTTTGTTCTCTGTCACTCACTATTATAAATTTTTTAGGTTCCGCGACTCATTGCGTTTGCAGGCAATTCAAAATCACCTATGTGACGCGGCCCTATTTAGGGGACTCCTATCACTTCACCACTTTTGAATTCCCGCATCACGCATGAAACTGTTTGCCTATCTATCGTTGCGCATCCAGTCTACGGGACCAAATTTAAAGATAATAGCAGCTTTTTTATGCCTAAATAAGGCTCAGTCACTGACATTGTGAAGACTTTCAAACAAGACGGCACACGCAGTAACTTATGCGTGCCATTGTACATACGGAATGGCCGAGTAAACATGGAAGCTTCTTTCAGGGTGCAAGGAGGGCGCGAAAATCGAATGAAAGAAACAAGACGTTCCGAAACTCAGTTGTGTGTCAAAGCTGACGTGTTTTTTTACGGAATGCGACTGATCCCGCCTTGATTGAGAATACAAGGACTGCCTTATTTATTCGGCCATACTGTAACTCATTGATTTTTCGTGCTATTCTCTTCATTCTTTCTCCCTTGCTCACACAATTTGGAGTTAACTTGGCATTCTTAAAAAAGACAACACCTAGTCTGCGACTGATCCCGCCTTGACGGAGAATACAAGGAGTGTCTTATTGATTCGGCCATACTGTACAATGAAGCTCATGTCGAAAGGACATTTATAATAAAAGAACATTTGCAGGTGTTACTTTCAAAATTAATTTTTAAAATTTTTTATACACAACCCGCATGTCTATTTGTGAAACGTTATTTCCCACATGAAGTGGCGGTTTTCTCTGCTTTAGTTTGCAAAATGAAAAATGTGTGATTATCTTTTTAATCATCTTGGGAATATGGATAATCGTTGTTGCAAGCACATGTGCTGAATCTCAGATGCAAAGGTTCTACCGTATTACCCCCAATAAACCCCCATGGGGGATTAATACGTCAGCGACTTTTAGGGGTGGGGGTTTATTGGTGGGGGGGGGATTATTGGTGGGGGGGGGGTTTATTATACAAAAATTTCTAGGGGTGGGGTTTTGTTGAAAAATGGCAACCATACCTTGCATGGCAGGCAAGAAAGTTGCAGAAACTTCTACTTTTCACAGAGATTTCCTTTTGTAACAGCCTTTTGTAATGAAATTACCATTAACTCATCCATTTGGGGCCTTTGGTAGCACAATTTCACCAATGTCACTGCATTCAGCCACTGAATTCGCTGGGTATGTGTTTCAAACAGGTTTCCAATTAACCCCCATGGGGGATTATTTGTGGGGGGGATTATTTGGAAACTGGTCGGGGGGGTGGGGGTTTATTGGTGGGGGGGATTAATGATGGGGGGGGGTTTAATGGGGGTAATACGGTATTAT